>SJXQ01010567.1:289289-317388 GCA_006408695.1 Aepyceros melampus
ATTGGGAGTTCATGTACACTCGTGGCTGATTCATGTCAATGTATAGCAAAACGAATACAGTATTGTAAAGCAAAACAAACTAAAAAATAAAAATTATTTTTAAAAATTACACTGTTTACATTGCAAAAACCAATACAACATTGTAAAGCAATTCAGTTCAGTTCAGTCACTAGTTGTGTCTCTTTGTGATCCCATGGATTGCAGCCTCCAATTAAAAATAATTAAAAAATAGGCTATTAATACATATTGAGCATAGCTGTTATGATAATTAAGCATCTTGCCCATCACAAACAGTTAATGCAAAAAAATTCCCTTTTTTGTTTCCTAGGACAGAATTGCTACTCACCTCACTTAAGTTCTTTAAGCTTATCTGTCTGCAAGGGAAAGAAATATGATGTTACATAAAATACAGTTCATAATGATCGAGACAAAATCATTCTGAGCCCTTAAAGCTCTTTGATTACATTTTCATTGCCAAATTAATAGCCCATAGTCCAGTGTGATATTTATCACTGTTCTATAAAATTAAAGCCAGGTTATTTTTCTCATTATTTTCTAAGCAAAAGAAGTTATGAGCCAATATAAAAGGTGGTGACAGAAAGGACATGAATAAACTTGCCTCTCATTTTAGAAGAATTTAAATAACATCATCATTCCTAGTGACATTTGGTTTTCCATGTCAAATTTCATTAGCACAGAAGGACGGGCTATTATTACCTTGATTTTAAAACTACTCCCCCCCCCCCCCTTTTTTTTAACTTTGAGGCAGTATAAAGAATTTTAGGTGTGAAGCTGTGGTCCAGGAAGGCCTGTGTGAGAGAAAGGATGCTGATAATGACAGGAGATTTGAGACAAGAAAGAACATGAAACTGAGTGATAGGAGAAGAATCTGAGGGGCTTTTGATACAGTGGACTTCAGACCATTGGATGGTCTCAGAAGAAACTCAAAGCCGTTCATTTATATTGACAGTTGAGTTCATTAGCTTCTCTGCTGCTGCTACTGCTGCTAAGTCACTTCAGTCGTGTCCGACTCTGTGCGACCCCATAGACGGCAGCCCACCAGGCTCCCCCGTCCCTGGGATTCTCCAGGCAAGAACACTGGAGTGGGTTGCCATTTCCTTCTCCAATGCATGAAAATGAAAAGTGAAAGGGAAATTACTCAGTCGTGTCTGACCGTTAGCATGGACTGCAGCCTACCAGGTTCCTCCATCCATGGGATTTTCCAGGCAACAGTCCTGGAGTGGGGTGCCACTGCCTTCTCCCATTAGCTTCTCTAAAACTCATTTTTTCTCATCTGAAAGTGGCCACAAGGATATTTATCCTAGAGGCTTATTGTGAAAATTGTTGTTATTGTTTAGTCGCTCAGCTGTGTCCAACTCTTTGCCACCCGATAGAGTGCAGCCTACTAGGGTCCTCTGTCTGTAGGATTTCCCAGGGAAGAATACTGGAGTGGGCAGCCATTTCCTTCTCCAGGGGATCTTCCCGACCCCAGGGTGGAACCCAGGTCACCTGCATCTGCAAGCAAATTCTTTACCAGTGAGCCACCAGGGAAGCCTCATTGTGAGCATTGCTGGAGATAAAAAGGAAAATGTTGGGCATCCCGTGGGCACAACTGTGAGAATGTGGGCAAAGCCAGAAGATGCAGCTATGAAGGGAGCTGGGGTGATGTGTACCGCTGTCTCCCTCCGTCTGCGGCACCAATCCCAGTTTAAGGCTGGGGAGCTGGGGTGATAAAGGTCTGTGTGTATCAGGTAAGACAGATATAGCAGCATACAGCGCTCAGAAGCTATACCCTGGTCTTAGATCTCCAAGCAAGAAGCGACTATGCCCAGGTCCCATGCTTTTTTAACCTGTTTCATCAGCCCGTCTGAGATAATGCATCTGTACCCTGCCTCTCCCTCTTAACAGGGCCAAGTGAAGATAAAGAGGTATGAACAGAAGTAATAAAGTAGAACAGACACCCAAAGTATTAATTCATTTGGGGTTAAAATGAGGCCAATCTCAGTGTTTTTAATGTTTAAGAAACTCTGGCATCTCAGAAATACTGACAGATCGGCCATGTGGTTTCAATTTAAAATGGGTAATTGCTTTTAGACTTGTGATTTTAAGTTAATAAGAGTCAAGCTATGTTCAACTTCATTTCTAAACCATTCCAACTTTTTAAGAGAACTTGAATTTTTCTATAATTATACATTCACTTTATTAGATTTATAAAAATGAAACATTAAAGTTTGGCTTGTTAGGGTTTAAACCTGCCCTGTCAGCATTTGAAGTACTTAAAAATCAATTACATGAAGCGAATAAAAGCGTTTCAAAAATTTAAGGATATTTAACTGAGTTCCTCAAGGTGTTACGTTTTAACCTATGTAATGTGACAGGCAGAGGGATTGTCTTTGTTTAGATAAAAGTACTCCATTTGTAAATGGAGCAATATATTTATAGATGGAGAAGGAAATAGCAACCCACTCCAGTATTCTTGCTTGGAAAATCCCATGGACAGAGGAGGCTGGTGGGCTCTCGTCCACGGGGTCGCCAAGAGTTGGATATGACTGAAGCAACTTAGCACAGCACATATTTATAGATGGAAATTTAAGACTTTGGGAAAACTGGCCTTTGAAATTGGTAACTTTCAAAACCTGGATTTTTAAGTGAGAATCTAGTTAGGAAGTAAGATGTCCTCTCTCTAAGCAATAAATGTCCTTGGGCATTGAAATGTCTGTGGTGACAAGACTCCCACGAGTTGGTTGCCCCCTCACGTGTGAAATGAAGGTATTAGACTTTCTGGGGGTCCTTTCAATGAGATTTATGAAGACAGAGAGACCCACACAAAGTGACAGAACGGAGGAGCAGGGAAGAGGGTGGTACTCTGGCCTCCCCCACTAGCCCCAACCTGCCTCTCTGAGAGCATCTTTCCACTCATAAATTGTCCCATGATTGGTGCTGGAGATGGTCAATAAATAAAACATGGTCCTTGACTACACAATGTAAGTTTTGCACACTCTTTCCTGTGCATAACTGGTGCTCATTGTGTATTTGAGGATAACACTATTTTTAATGTAAAAATAGCCCTTCCTGAAGCTCTCAGTTTCAAATGAATTGGATTTGAGTCCTTGCTTTGTTATCTCTGTGCTCCATCACACTCAATAGGTATAGTTTCCTCTCTGAAGCTTCATTTTCCCACCCATGAAATGGATAAATGCAGACAGAAATGAAAAGAGTTGATTAAGGTTCTCATGAGACAATACATGTGAAAGCTATTTGGAGAAGAAAAACACCTTACCTCTGCAAGAAACTTTTAACAGTCACACCCTCCTTAACTTAAACTTTTAATTCTGACATAATTGTAGTTCTCACACAGTGGTAGGAAATCATACAGAAACATCCCATGTACCCTTAACCCACTTTTCCTCAAAGGCAATATCTATAATGATAGATTATATCATTATAGGCAATACCTATCATTATATATCTATATTGTAAAACTATAACAATAATTAAAGTTCACAGTTTAAAATACATAGTTTCCGTTCATGAATGTGAATTCACGTATCTTCTTTATAATCCATACTTTCTCTCTCTTTATGGTTTCTCAATATGTATAAGGATTTTTTTTTCCATCTCCCAAATCATCAGAACATACATACTAAGCTGATGTGGTGTCAGCAAGGTTGAAGAGGGAAAACCATAGTTAGGCAAATGAGTGTTTTGTTGATAAAAAAAATATCACACACTTCCACTGTATATATGTACTACAACTTCTTTATCCATTCATCTGTCACTATATAGAGAGAAGGAAGTCAGAAGAGAAAAACAAATATCACATATTAAAGCATATATATGGAATCTAGAAAAACAGTACTGATGAACCTATTTGCAGGGCAGGAATAGAGACACAGACATAGAGATCAAACTTGTGGATACAGCGATGGAAGGAGAGGGTGGCACGAGAGTAGCACTGAACATAAACATTGCCATGTGTAAAACAGATAGCTCATGGGAAGTTGCTGTGTTCAACACAGGGAGCTCAGCCAGGGCTCTGTGACAGACCTAGAGCCGTGGGATGGACTAAAGGGGGGGAGGGAGGTTTAAGAAGGAAGGGACATAGATTCATGTTGTCCCTGGTGACTCAGACAGTAAAGAATCTGCCTGCAATGCGGGAGACCCGGGTTTGATCCCTAGCTGGGAAGATCCTCTGGAGGAAGAAATGGCAACTGACTCTAGTACTCTTGCCTGAAGAATCTCATGGACAGAGGAGCCTGGTGGGCTACAGTCCATGGGGTTGCAAAGA
Source organism: Aepyceros melampus (assembly GCA_006408695.1). NCBI lineage: Eukaryota > Metazoa > Chordata > Mammalia > Artiodactyla > Bovidae > Aepyceros > Aepyceros melampus. Next base: position 293,578 of record SJXQ01010567.1, read on the forward strand.
GTTGGACACGATTGAGTGACAAACACATTCACACTCACATGGCAGAAACCAACACAACATTGCAAAGCAATTATCTTCCAATTAAAGGTAAATTTTTAAAAAATAGCACACACTTTATTTCAATTATATTTTGGCTGAACCCTGCGCCTTGGGCCACTGAGTTGGCTGAAGCTTAAAGGGAATTTCAGAGCTCAATGACCAGTCTGCAGTTCTGTGTCCTTATCAGAAAACTGTGGCTTGAAGCACTGCTTTTTGCAGAATGCTGAGGACTCCAAAGTGGCCCCTGTGCAGCTAGAGCTGCAGCAAGCAATGATTATGCTCCTGACTTCTCAGGCTGATTTTCATTTGGTGCATGTATCGTGGCTTTCAAATTACAATGGATACAGAGTGGGAAAGTTTTCTTTTGTTTCCTCTTTCTAACTATATCAAGGAGAGAGTTTTCACTTAGCGGTTAGTATATCTTAAAAGGGTTTGTTGCTCAGTCATGTCCAACTCTTTGCAACCCCATGGACTGTAGCCTGCCAGGCTCCTGTGCCCATGGGATTCTCCAGGCAAGAGTACTGGAGTGGGTTGCCATGCCCTCCTCCAGGGGATCTTACCGAACCAGGGATCAAGCCCAGGTCTCCTGCGTTGCAGGCAGATTCTTTACCATCTGAGCCACCAGGAAAGCCCATATATCTTGAACATCAGTCTACTTTATTTTTTCTTCCCTTTTAACAGAAAAAACCTTCTCCAGACTGAAAGTTTTGCTCAGAATCTGTGTTGTGGTTACTTATGGTAGTGCTGTGTTTCCCTTTTAAATACATATATTTAAATTAAAAAAAAGAGAGAGAGAGAGAGAGAGAGCTGAGCAAAAGCTATGAAGCACATGGGTACTGCAAAAATCATAATGATAACCCACAAGTGGTTGAGAATGTCTAACCAGCATTCTCCAAACATCAGTGTTCCCGCCTGGCTTCGGGCTGTCAATGACTGATCTAAATGGCATTTTCCTGAACTGAAGGGCTCTAATTCAGCAATCATTTTGTGAGGCCAAGTTTGTTGTTGTTTTTGTTCAGTGTCCAACTCTTTGCGACCCCATGGACTGCAGTGTGCCCGGCAGAGAAAGGCAGAGCAAGCAGAGACCAAGGGGGGCTGAAACACAGACTTGGGACTGCCCCACCACCTGGGGTGAGCAAGGCCAACTGGAAGGGCTGCAGCTGTTGGCTGCCTTCACTGGGCAGTTGGTCCCCAGATGTAAACACAGTCGCTCCAGAGGGCGATTCAGCCCACGGGAACCAGGGAGCAGCTGTCAGGAAGGCAGAGGGCCCGCGCTGGCCAAAGACACGCAGATCCCCAGCCTTCCTTCTCTTTTCAGATAAAGTGAACCTCACAACAGCCTCACGTGGTCTTTCCCACGTGGTCATTAGCAATGGCCATCTGATGACATAGCTGGGCACAGCTATAAATAAATCCAAAGCTCTCTTCCTAAAGCAAGGCTCTCGGTCATTTCTTTTGCAAATATTTTCTCTTGTTCAGTGTGTTGTCTTTTCATTTTGTTTATGGTTTCCTTTGCTGTGCAAAAGCTTTTAAGTTTAATTAGGTCCCATTTGTTTATTTTTGGTTTTGTTTTCATTACTTTAGGAGCTGGATTAATCTCCAAAACATACAAACAACTCATGCAGCTCAATAACAACAACAAAAAAAAAACAGACAAAGAGTGGGCAGAAGATCTAAGAGACATTTCTCCAAAGAAGACATATGGATGGCCAAAAAGCATGTGAAAAGATGCTCAACGTCACTAATTATTAGAGAAATGCAAATTAAAAGTACAAGGTATCACCCCACACCAGTCAGAATGGCCGTAATCAAAAAAATTTACAAATAATAAATGCTGAAGTGGGTGTGGAGAAAAGGGAATCTTTCTATATTGTTGGTGGGAATGTAAATTGGTACAACCACTATGGAGAACAGCGTGGAAATGCCTTAAAAATCTAAAAATAGATCCAGCAATCCAACTCCTGGACATAAACGCAGAGAAAAACATAATTCAAAAAGATACAAGTACCCCAATATTTATTGTAGCGCTATTTACAATAGCCAAGCAACCTAAATGTCCATCAACAGAAGAATGTATAAAGATGTACATATATACAGTGAGATATTACTCAGCCATAAAAAAGGAATGAAATAATGCCATTTGCAGCAACATGGATGGACCTAGAGACTGTCATTCTGAGTGAAGTAAGTCATCAGAGAAGGGCAAATATCCTATGATATCATTTATATGTGGAATCTAAAAAGATGGTACAAATGAACTTATTTACAAAACAGAAATAGAGCCACAGGTGTAGAAAACAATTTTATGATGACCAGAGAGGAAAGAGGAGGAAGAATACACTGGGAGACTGAGGTTGACATATACACACTACTATATATAAAACAGTTTACTAAAGAGGATCTACTGTATAGTACAGGGACCTCTACTCAGTACTCTATCATGATCTATATGGGAAAAGAATCCCAAAACAGAGTGCATATATGTATATGAATAACTGATTCACTTTGCTGTACACCTGAAAGCAACACATTGTAAATCAACTATACTCCAATTAAAAAGAAGAAAAAAAGTAAGACAAAGCTCTCAGTTCTGGTGGCATTCCCAACGTCCTGCAATGGACTTTGCATATTTTTGCCCCCTCTACAGTCATTTACCAACCCTATAACTTTGACAAGTCACCTAACTTCTCTGAATCTTATCACTTTTTGTGCCCTGTGGGTAGGGAGCCCTTTTACCAGGCATCTATTATGCGCCTCTACTGGGGTGGGTTCTTTGGCCTTTTCAAGCCTTAGAAAATCAAACTTTATTGGGCTGCAGGTGTGTATGCTCAGTTGCTTCAGCCGTGTCCGACTCTTTGCGACCCCACGGACTGTAGCCTACCAGGCTCCTCTGTCCACAGGATTCTCCAGGAAAGAATACTGGAGTGGGTTGTCATGCCCTCCTCCAGGGGATCTTCCTGACTCAGGGAGTGAACCTGAGTCTCTTGCGTCTCCTGCATTGGCAGGCGGGGGCTTTACCACCAGTGCCACTCGGGAAGCCCCCAGATAGGGTTATGGCTGTCTAATTCTGTTAGGTACAGATGGGAGATGCTGTTTAAGTGATTGTTCTTCTTTCCTATGTTGTGACAGATGTTACCCTAGAACTTGACAAAACTTACCTCCTCACCTCAATTCTACCTCATGAGGATGGTTATTTTCTTCTTATAAATATGCAGGATTCAGAGATATTTAAGAGCTTCCTGAAATTTTGCAGCCAGAAGGGGCTCACCTGGGATCCAAACCCCATCCTGCTGGGTCCCCACAACCTGTTCTTTGCAGCGTAAGGAAGAAGGACATAAAAAGAAAGTGTATTTTCCATGAAGGAGTCAAACTACAGGCTTCTGAGATGCTTTCCCTCAAGGTGGGGGTGGCTCTCCCTACCAGGCCGGGGAGTCTACTGCAAGAGGTGGCCGTCCTCCCCTCCCCCCATCCCTTGGTCACCTCATCATCAGCAAGAGCAAGCCTCTCACCTGGCCCCTTTCTGCACTTCGGGGAAAGTGTGCCTCTGGGGGAATGGTGGTCTGCTGCTCGGCGGCTCCGGGGGGAGGGGCTGGTACTTCTTTGGAAGCTTGATGGGCGGCCTGTGTGAAGAGTCAGGGTGACATGAAAGCAACCTAGATGTCCATCGGCAGATGAATGGATAAGAAAGCTGTGGTATGTGTACACAATGGAATATTACTCATCATTAAAAAGAATGCACCTGAATCAGTTCTAATGAGGTGGATGAAACTGGAGCCTATTATACAGAGTGAAGTAACTCAGAAAGAAAAAACACCGATTCAATATAGTAATGCATATATATGGAATTCAGAAAGATGGCAACAATGACCCTATATGCGAGACAGCAAAAGAGACACAGATGTAAAGAACAGACTTTTGGACTCTGTGGGAGAAGGCAAGGGTGGGATGATTTGAGAGAATAGCATTGAAACATGTATATTACCATACGTGAAATAGATTGCCAGTCCAGGTTCAATGCATGAGACAGGGTGCTCAGAGCTGGTGCACTGGGATGACTCTGAGGGATGGGATGGGGAGGGAGGTGGGAGGGGACTCAGGAGGGGGGACACATGTACACCCATGGCTGATTCATGTGAATGTATGGCAAAAACCACTACAATATTGTAATTAGCCTCCAATTAAAATAAATAAATAAAATTTTAAAAAAAGAGAGTGAGGAGCTGAGAAGATCTGCCATACAAATGGCTCCTCAGACCCAGAATTCAGACAGCCTTGCCTTCTGTGTCCCCCGATTTGGGTTGGAAATGGCAGTTTGGGGGATGGCTCACTACTTTACAGGGAGCTTTGAAAGTCAGAATACTCATTGTTCTAACGAGTCTCAGTTTCTCTCCCTGCAGCTTGCCCTCTGGTCTGGTTCTGTTTTTTTCCAGAGTGTGATGTAATTTGCTACAGGATTTCACAGGTCTATGCCAGCTGTTGACATTTTAGGCAGCCTGGGGGTGAAACTATGATTGCAGCCTTTCATTTGCCCCAGATTGGAAGACCTGAGCTTTTGAATTTCTCCAATGAAATGGGATCGTGTTCCATAGCCAATCGCTCACCAGTTTATTCCCCTAGGCCCTCGTTCAGAGTGGGTCAGGCCCTGTTGGTGATGCTGGGGACACAGAGGGAGAAAAAGACACAGACCTTGGCTCGAAAAGCTGCCCTCTGGGAGGGCAAAGAGATGAGCGGTGAGAAGGTGGCCACCACGGTAGGAAGTGCTGTGATGGAGGTCCTCATGGGCCCAGGTAGGATAACACAGTGGCCAACTCAGGGCTTGAGAAATCAAATCGGTTGGTCCCCTCCCATATATATATATATGAAATGAAAGTCGTTCAGCCGTGTCCAACTCTTTGCGACCCCATGGAATATGCAGTTCATGGAATTCTCCAAGCCAGAATACTGGAGTGGGTAGCCTTTTCCTTCTCCAGGGGCTCTTCCCAACCCAGGGATGGAGCCCAGGTCTCCTGCATCATAGGCAGACTCTTTACCAGCTGAGCCACAAGGGAAGCCCATGTATACATATGGGCTTGTATATGTACATATATATTTGTGTATGTGCATACTTAGTCACTCCGTTATGTCTGAATCTTTCTGAATCCATGGACTGAATTTCACTAGGCTCCTCTGTCCAAGGGATTCTCCAGGCAAGAATACTGGAGTGGGTTGCCATGCCCTTCTCCAGGGGATCTTCCCAACCCAAGGGTCAAACCCAGGTCTTTTGCATTGCAGGAGGATTCTTTACCATCTGAGCCACTAGGGAAGCCATATATATATATATACACACACTTAGATATTAACATGTATATAAAATACATGTACTTATGTATAAAGACATAAGTACTTATATAAATATATACTTATATATTGTTGGTCCCTTGAAGGCATTTCCCATTGCCAGGACTCTGGTAGACTTCTGTACTAAGTGAAGGGAAAGAAACAGGAAGCAGGGAAGCAAGGCATTCACTAAAGATGGATGCGTGAAGGGATAATATGACAGTGAATGAATGATTAAATGGATGAATGAGGCTTGTTTACTCTTGTTCATTGACCAACTCATTAGTTTTTCAGTGTCAGATGTCTGTGTATCTCTTTTCAAATTCTGGAACTAATCATGTAAGTATATTGTGAAACAAAATTCTCTTTTTCAGTGTCTTACCGAGGAGGTGGTAAAGGAGTCTGCAAAAGGAAAGAGAACCAGAAATTACAGTTATTCTTTGAGCAGACTAATGGTTAACAATTTTTTTTGTTTACAAACAACAAAGCCCAACCAAACTTTTAGAGTATATTTTTCAAGTGCCATCTAAGCCGTCACATTGTCCATATTCCTATGCTTCTAAAATAAAGAGTGGGTAACAAATGCATTTTAATGCTTTTTCTTACCTTGTTTCCCTTTGTGGGTTTGTCTCCTAAAACATAAGAAGAAACAGTAGTGAGTTTATGGCAAATGTCATCAAGTTATCTTTCAGTCAGTCAGTCAGTCAGTTCAGTCGCTCAGTCGTGTCTGACTCTTCGCAACCCCATGAATCACAGCACGCCAGGCCTCCCTGTCTATCACCAACTCCCGGAGTTTACTCAAACTCACGTCCATCGAGTCGGTGATGCTATCCAGCTATCTCATCCTCTGTCGTCCCCTTCTCCTGCCCCCAGTCCCTCCCAGCAATCAGGGTCTTTTCCAATGAGTCAACTCTTCACATGAGGTGGCCAAAGTATTGGAGTTTTAGCTTTAGCATCAGTCCTTCCAATGAACACTCAGGATTGATCTTCTTTAGGATGGACTGGTTGGACCTCCTTGCAGTCCAAGGGACTCTCAAGAGTCTTCTCCAACACCACAGTTCAAAAGCATCAATTCTTCGATGCTCAGCTTTCTTCACACTCCAACTCTCACATACATACATGACTACTGGAAAAACCATAACCTTGAGTAGACGGACCTTTGTGGCAAAGTAACGTTTCTGCTTTTGTATATGCTGTCTAGGTTGGTCATAACTTTGCTTCCAAGGAGTAAGCGTCTTTTAATTTCATGGCTGCAATCACCATCGGCAGTGATTTTGGAGCCCAAAAAAGTAAAGTCTGACACTGTTTCCACTGTTTCCCCATCTATTTCCCATGAAGTGATGGGACCAGATGCCATGATCTTTGTTTTCTGAATGTCGAGCTTTAGGCCAACTTTTTCACTCTCCTCTTTTACGTTCATCAAGAGGCTTTTTAGTTCTTCTTCACTTTCTGCCATAAGGGTGGTGTCATCACATATCTGAGGTGATTGATATTTCTCCCGGCAATCTTGATTCCAGCTTGTGCTTCCTCCAGCCCAGTGTTTCTCATGATGTACTCTGCATATAACTTATCTTTACATATGTTTAAATGGAAATCATTTCCATTTGAATAATTCTGGTGCAATACCAATGAACATTTGTTGCCATCTTATGAATATCCAACACCATGCTAAATACTTTCATTATGTGATCTCATTTAATCCTCGCCTTTGTTCTGGATGAAGAAACGAGCATGGGGAAGTTAAGTACCTCAGCTCCAATCCCCCAGTTAGTAAATGGTAGAATGAAGATCTCACCGCATGTGGTGTGACCCCTGAGGTCCTCTCTTAACCACTAGCTGTTGATTGATCTCCTTTTATATACATTCATCTTATTGAAGTTCTTGCCTCCCACTTTCATCAGGCATTTCTAAGAAGAGAAAAACTGCATCACAGAACATTTTAGATGAAAGGGTTTTCTAAGACCCCAGAATCCAATTACTTTATTTGATGAAAGACAAAGCTAGGGAGGACAATTACCCAAGACCATCTGACCCTAGAAAAAGGCTGAATGGGGCCTGGAAAGGAGTCTCCTGACTTCGATGTAGTTTTATGGGCTCCCCAATGGCTCAGTGGTAAAGAATACACCTGCCATACAGGAAACCCAGATTCCATCCTTGGATTGGGAAGATCCCCTGGAGGAAGAAATGGCAATGTCCTGGAGGATCTCATGGACAGAGGAGTCTGACTGGCTATAGCCCATGGGGTCTCAAAGAGTCAAATGACTGAACCCTCATTCTTAAGTAGTTTTATTTCCACAGTGCAATTTAGCTCAGACAATTATTGAGCTGCTACTCTGAGCTAATCCCAGGGACAAGCTCTGAAGTTACAGACAAATGCAACACAATCCTTCCTCTCAAGGTGTTTTTAGTTGTTGTGTTTACAGGCCAAGTTCTAGCTTCTGGGGACATAATGGGGAAGAAGAGAGACACTGTCCCTGCTGCCATAGCACTTATCCTAAAGAGTAGTCATGCAGTACCTTTCCTGTAGAAAACACTTCAGGAAGAGAAGAGTGTGGCATTGAAGGGACACATGGGAGATAAATTGATCTGGGGTGTCAGAGAGAGCTCTTTGAGTAAGCAATGTTCACTAATCTGTAAAAATGGATGTGACCTGATAAATGCTGTTTTATAGGGGGTGAGAGGAGTCAGTGAGATGACTGCATCTTATCATGGCTGTTGTTCAGTAGCTCAGTCATGTCTGACTCTTTGTGACCCCATGGACTGCAGCAAGCCAGGCTTCCCTGTCCTTCGTCATCCCCCGGAGCTTGCTCAAACTCAAGTCCACTGAGTCATTGATGCTATCCTACCACTTTGTCCTCTGTCGTCCCCTTCTCCTCCTGCTTTCAATCCTTCCCAGCATCAGAGTCTTTTCCAATGACTTGGCTCTTTGCATCAGTTGGCCAAAGTATCGGAGCTTCAGCATCAGTCCTTCCAGAAATGAATATTCAGTGTTTATTTCCTTTAGGATTGACTGGTTGAATCTCCTTGCAGTCCAAGGGACTCTCAAGAGTCTTCTCCAACACCACAGTTCAAACCATTAATTCTTTGGTATTCAGCCTTCTTTATGGTCCAACTCTTACATCTGTACATGACTACTGGAAAAACCATAGCTTTGAGTATATTGATCTTTGTTGGCAAAGTAATGTCTCTGCTTTTTAATATGCTGTCTAGGTTGGTCATAGCTTTTCTTTCAAGGAGCAAGCATCTTTTAATTTCATGGTTGCAGTCACCATCTTCAGTGATTTTGGAGCCCAAGAAAATAAAGTCTGTCACTGTTTCCATTGATTCCCCATCTATTTGCCATGAATCAAGTATCTTATCATAGGAGACTTAAAACTCAACTGAGTACTGCCCAAGTCTCCTTTCCTTATTTGTGAGATGACACAATTGGAATAAGTCATTGTTTTAAAACTTTGCTGTGACGAGTCCCCTGGGGTCCCCCTGGGACACCTGAGGAAGCTGTAAGACTGAGAGGCGGGTTTCTAGCTCATCATCCCTTGTCACTGTGGAGGCTCCATCTCTGTCTACTTCCCATTGGATCTCCTTTAAGATTTCTTTTGGGAAAATGTCTAGCTGGCCAAAAAGAACACAACAGAACACACACTAGTCTGGATGATTTTAAAGGTTCTTCTAGGCCTAACTAACTGAGGGAAGGAGGAGTCGACTGAGATAAGTGGCTTCTTCTTCAGTCCAGCTCTTCTGAGAGGGCTCCGTACCTCTCCAGAGAAGCCAGATAATGGATTTTATTTCACAGGCACGAGATCTATAGGTCTGACCTCCGACATTACAATGGATTCCCCTTCATAATAAAACTCAAAGACACCAAAAAACAACAACAACAACAACAACAACAACAACAAACCCACAACAAACCCCCCCCCACACAAAAAAAAACCCAAATAACAGAGAAACTACCTCATTGAACAAAATTACCATTCTCCTTATTTTGTTTTTTGAAAATGCATTTTAGATAATATAGGCTTCTCTGCATGAATTCAAACACTAATGGGAGACAAAATTTGCAGATGTTCCTAAACTGTAAAAATACAAAAATATGACCCAGGTTGTATCTCAACAACAGCAACAATCTAGTTAATGTTAAGTCATTGACTATTTTGATGTGATTACTAAAAAATTTAGGCCACAGGGTGCTTCCTTAAGGCACTAAATCAGAGAGCAGGAAACTTATTTGCCCTCATTTTACTGTGTATTGGCTTCAGCAGCAGAGCTCCCTGAGAAACTATCTTATAACAGCTTATGCTGATGACTTTCCCTGTGAAGCTAGATGTCGGATGTCCAAGACACCTTTTTTCATACCTACTACTGTATCTATTGGGGATCAATTCAATTCACTGAAAACAAAGTTCAATAAAAAGACTGAGTATCTGGAATTCAGTAGGAGCATTCCATCTGTTGCTTCAGAGATATGCATCTCATTTGATTCAGTGATTGTGAATTTAGAAAAGGACATCTATCTTGCTTTTATTCATTTGCTTGTCTTCAGCCCCTAGTGTATCTCAGGCATGGATTCATTTTTAATAGATTTATTGATGTAGGTGTTGGGGAATATAATACCAGAAAAAAAAAAGTTTCTATTGTCATGTAAACTCACATTCCAGTAGCAGGAGATAGAAAACAAACAAAGGTATAAGATAGCAGGCGGTGATAAACACTACAAAGAAAAGTGAAGGTCTGGTGTGTGAGAGACGGGTGATGGGGCTACTGTTTTTCATGCAGATGCCAGAAGACCTCTGTGGAGGGGGGATGACAACAGAAGCTTGAAGAAAGTGAAGGCACACACCATGCGGATACCTAGGCAAGCGTCCCTGACAGAGGGAGCAGCAAGCACAAAGGCCCTGGGGTGGGGTGACAACCAAGGGGTTCTACTCTCTGGGCTTCCCTAGTGGCGCAGAGGGTAAAGAATCTCCCTGAAATATAGGAGACCGGGTTCAATCCCTGGGTTTGGAAGATGCCCTGGAGGAAGTCGTGGCAACCCACTCCAGTATTCCTGCCTGGCGAATCCCCATGGACAGAGGAGACTGGCAGGCTATAGTACATGGGGTCTCAAAGAGTTGGGCATGACTGAGTGACTAAGCACAACCCACAACACTCTGCAGGCAGCGGTGGTGGAGGTGAGAATGTGCATGGGGTCACATGGGGTCCTTTAGGCCGTGATAACTTTGCCTTAACCACGGTGCATCTTTTCTGTATGGGCTTCCCCTGGTGGCTCAAAGGTAAAGAATCCGCCTGCAGTGCAGGAGATGCAGAAGACTCGAGTTTGGTTCCTGGGTCAGGAAGCTCCCCTGGAGTAGGAAATGGCAACCTACTCCAGTATTCTTGTCTGGAAAATTCCATGGACAGAGGAGCCTGGTGGGCTATAGTTCATAGGGTTCCAAAGAGTCAGACACGACTGAGCACACAGACACTGCACCCATGCATCTTTTCTGTACACTGTAAGCTGTGTAACCCCATTATACTGGAAGTTTTCCCGGGCATCAGTATCCTCCTCATTTAAAATACTGTGTATGCAGCATGGTATAGTAGCTCCTCTCCTGGGTGTATATTCTGGGCTTCCCAGGTGGCGCTAACGGTCAAGAGCCCGCCTGCCAATGCAGATGTAAGAGACCTGAGATCGATCCCTGGGTCGGGAAGGTCCCCTAGAGAAGGAAATGGTGACTCACTCCAGTATTCTTGCCTGGAGAATCCTCTGGATAGAGGAGCCTGGTGGGCTGCAGTCCCTGGGGATGCAAAGAGTTGAACATGATATACTAAAGAGAAAGCCAAACATACACCCATACCAAAACTTGTACATGAATTTTCAGAATAGTACTCATAAAAGTCAAAAGGTAAAATCCAGCCACATGTTCATTAACTGATGAAAGAGTAAACAATATGGTGGAAGGATAAACAACTATATCTGTACTAAGGACTATGATTTGGCAATAAAAAGGAATAAAGTACATGTTACATGTTACAACATGCTACATGTTACAACATAGATGATCTAAAACATGCTCAATGAAGGAAGCTAGAAGACTATGTATTACATGATTTCATTTATATTTTAAAAATCTAGGATGGGCAAATCCATAGAGACAGGAAGTATATTAGTGGTTTCTTGGGTAAGGGGAAGGTTTGGGGAGCAACTTCTAATGAGCAGGCTTTTGTTAGGGGGAGATACATTTTTCAAAACTTAGATTGTGGCCATTTGTTGCAGAATTCTGTGAACATACTAAAGTCATTGAATCGCATACTTTATCCTTAAAATTTTTTTTTTTAAATTCTTTTGGCATGCTGGATCTTAGTTCTCCCACCAGGGATTGAACCCATGCCCCCTGGAGCAAAAGCTTGGAACCTTAACCATTGGACTGCCAGCGAAGTCCATCTGTTTCTAAAGAGTCAGCCTTTCTCTCTCTTAAAGAAATCTTTGTTATATTTACTTGGCTGTGCTGGGCCTTAGCTGTGGCATGCGAGATTTTTCAGTCTTTGTAATGATATGTGGGATCTAGCCCCTGACCAGGAATTGAACCTGGACCCCCTGCCTGAGAGCGTGGAGTGGTAGCCACTGGACAACCAGGGAAATATCTGAAGTGTGCACTTTAAATTAGTGAATTTTATAGTATGTGAACTGTTATCTCAATAAAGACATTTACAAAATTCAAAATATAAAAAAGAATAAAAAATGTGTGTATGATATCATATGCAACAGCAAAAATCCTGAGGGCTTCAGCTATATCAAATATGTCTAATAGCAATAATTTATGCCATGGGTTTCTCTTATTTATTGCTTAGATAACTGTAATATTACAAATAGGTAGAAATGAACTTCAGGGACTCCACAAGTGAGAAAACTTGATCAAAAAGATGAAGTAACTCATCAGAGTGTCATTTAGCTTTGATACTAATTCAGATAAAATGCAGGCATCTTTTTTGGGGGGGCATAGGGCTTGTTTAAGAAGTAATAACAACTCAGGTATACACTGGAAGAGGAGATTTGGAGCTGGACTTCTTGAGTTTGCATTTTGATTGTGCTACTTACTATTGGTAGGGTCATAGCAAGTGCTCAAAAAATACTTATGAGATAAACAAATGGATTGAGAAAGAGATGCAATTTTTATTCTGGAAAAGTGAGACTTGGTTACTCATACTTCATGGGAACTCATGTGTGGAATAAATGAGTTAATGCATTTCAAGTAATGACTTTTATTGCATACCCATTGTTAGGAAATTATTGCATAATGGAAAATTACAGAGAAAATGGCAATCTACCTTCCTGATGAGGTATACAAGTAACTCAAATGCTACAAAAATTTCCCTGTCGCATCAGAAGACCCAAACAGGTGTTCTTTGGGGTCTTTTCCCATCTTGAAATTGAATCAAGCAGTTTTCTCTAGGAGGAGGCTGGCGTGCTCGCCATCTGGTGGCTACATGTGTAATTAGCAACATCTGCTCCACTGTTATTTTGCTCCTGAGTTTGCAACGAGATAAAACTTACTTCCGCTGCAAAATGTGTTGCTTCTTGCGAGACCACGTAGTGAGCTGAACATAGCGTGGAGGGAGAATCATTGGACCTGGTTTGATTATCTCCATAATTTATTAGAGTGGAATCATGAAGCTGTCAACCTCACAGGGGTCTGTGAAGTTAAAGCAAAGCCTCTGGGAGAAGACATTATTTTGCCTACAAAGGTCCATATAGTCAAAGCTATGGTTTTTCCAGTAGTTATGTACGGATGTGAGAGCTGGACAATAAAGGCTGAGTGCTGAAGAACTGATGGCTTCGCTGGAGAAGATTCTTGAGAGTCCCTTGAACTGCAAGGAGATCAAACCAATATATTTACTGGAAGGACTGATGCTGAAACTGAAACTCCAATACTTTGGCCACCTGACGTGAAGAGCTGACTCACTGGAAAAGACCCTGATGCTGGGAAAGATTGAAGGCAGGAGAAGGGAACAACAAAGTATGAGACGGTTGAACGGCATCAGTGACTCGATAGATATGAGTTTGAGCAAGCTCTGGGGGATGGTGAAGGACAGGGAAGCCTGGTGTGCAGCAGTCCATGGGGTTGCAAAGAGTCAGACCTGACTGAGCGACTGAACAACAACCGGGAGAAGAAGAAAGTATCGTGAGACTTGTTTGTCCATTTTGGGACAGGGGTGTGCCTGGTGCCTGTTTATAAGAGCTGGTTGTTAAATTTTCAGGATTCTGCAATGCAGATGTTAATCACAGCCAATATTTAAAAAATAATTATGTAAATATACACTGAAGTTATGAAAAAGGTAGTATTTGCTTGAAACTCATGACTTCCACATCTCTCTATGCTGTTGAAGTTCTTTATCTCTATCGTGTCTATGGTGGAAATCACTAAAATATGGCATGTCTTCCCATCTTCCTGTTCAGTGGTCCTGAAATCTGCCATAGCGGAAGTATTTGCACGATAGAAACTGACAGAAGCTACAAATCAGGGTTTGCTCTATTGTTTGGTATTTTCATCTGTGATTTAAATGGTTGGACAAGAAGATAGACATTCAAGAATTTGTTTCTTGATGGAAGGGACGATGATGCAGATGAGATCTTTGAAATCATACAGTTGGGTTCTAATCTCACTCCTCCCCGCCATCACTGACTGAGTAATCTTGGGCAAATTATTTAAATGTTCTGGGCTTGTTTTCATGTCTATAAAGCACAGATCATGAAGTGTAGTTCCTTGGATGGTTAGGAGTAAATAAAATACACTTGTTTTCAATTTTCAATTAGCTCCTAGTTGGTTTGTGTTAAATATATGCAATACCCTTTGTTTATGAAATATGGTCATGACAATCAACACTTTTGGAAACAAAGCATCAGTGTAATATTACATAATTAAAACATAGACTCTGGAAAAAATTGGATAAAACCTGGCCTCTCTGCAGTATTTATGATGTCTAAGAGTTTTATATTAATACATGAAAGTGAACCACTGTAATTTCATGTCCTGATGATTAATTATAGAAGTATTTAAAGTAGAAATGATCCAAGTGGCGAGTGTATATTTCATAAGGCCTATTCTGAGAAAACTTTTTGTTTTTTGAGAAAGTCTGTGGAAACTTTCAGAAATTAATTTCAGCAGTAAATTGTTGAAACCACTTGGGGTTGAGTGGGGAAGGATTAAGTTAGGCAAAGCCTGGGATGTAGGAGGAACTTGCTGACTTTAACTAGCTCCTCAAGTAATGTTGGAAAGTGCAATTTCTTAAGAACTTCTATGTCAACAGCTGCATCTTGGGGCTTAGTAACGGGTGTGGGATAGACGTCTCTTTCTAAACAAGCATGGGAGACATCTTTTTGGCTGACCTCAGTGTCTCAGGGAATGGAAGCAAGGTGGGTAGGCAGGGTGAAGGGAAGGACCAAGGCTTCAGGGGCGATGGGGTGGGTGAGCAGTGGAGTGGGTGGATTTGTATGTATGAACCACACCCATGGATTCACAAAATGCTAGGGGCCATTGTGTTCTACCGTATTTCTACAGATGGGATATTAAGGGTGTGCGTGTGTGTGTGTGTGTGTGTGCGCTCAATCACCTGATCGTGTCCTACTCCTACTCTTCACGACCCCATGGAGCCTGCTCGGCTCCTCTTCCTTGGAATTTTCTAGGCAAAAATACTGGAGTGGGCTGCCATTTCCTACTCCAGGGGATCTTCCCAACCCAAGGATCGAATCTGCATCTCTCACATCTCCTGCATTGGCAGGTGGATTCTTTACCACTGTGCCATCTGGGAAGCCTCAGGAAAATCATTTGCCTAGATTTATAACTGAGCAGGACCTTATGGGACCTTCCATCATATCCTCTGCTCTAGCGCCTCTCTGAAGGCCCTGAATAGCAGTATTTGATGCATGTTTCCTGAGTTGTTTTATCAATGCTAAAACCCCCACCAAAGAGAAGATGTTAACTATTTGATGACCATGAGCACAGCCGCAGGCTTCCTCAGGACTGATGATGTGAATCCTTGTGACACCACCCTGTTCCCTCATGTACCCGGTCACCCGCCTCCCTCACCTGGCTTTTGAAGATGCTTTGCCAAAACCCTTCGGGGAGCTCAGGCTTTTTTAGATCGTGAGCCACCCAGCTCCTTTCATGGCCCTGCAATAAACCTTTCTCTGCTCCAATCACCACCGTTCCGGTTTGTGTGGCCTCACTGTGCGTTGGGCACTTGAACTTTCACTAACAAGTTCACACCACAAATAGAGATGGCTCCAGAAGCAGGTGGGTTTCTTGGCTTGCCCCTTTCAGGCCCCCACATAATGGGAACTCGTGGCTAAGTGTCACAGGCTGATCTCTCGGTGGTCCTGTGACCCCTGACAATGCTTATCTGATACACTTTCATTAACATGGGCTGATTTTTAGAGTTACTGTAGGGCTTACTATGCATCCACCATGTGCACCGCATGGCGCTATGCGTTTGCTGCGGGGAAAACAATGTTCAGTCAAGTTTGATCTTTAAGGTTAAGGAATTTATTTTTGTATTCATCAGTAACAGATTTACTGTGTTTGCTCAGCACCGAACTAGAGCAAGCATGGTTTCAGCCTACACAGAGAGGCAGGGACACATTCCAGGGCAGGGAGAAAGGCAAGAATAAGTGAGGGAGGAAAGAGTTGTGAAGTCGTTGGTTCGGTCCAGTATCCCTCGGTCGAGGGTCCATTGTGTGTCAACAACTGTGCTACAGGATTTGTATCAGTTAGTACCTTACGAGAGACAGGTATCTGATGATTTGGGAGCATTTCCTTCCTTTCAGAGATATGGGAACTTCGAGAGGTTAAGTTCTTTGTAGGTATTCGTGAAGTCGTAAAACTGGGATTTGAACCCAGGAGTCCTTGTCCCCAGATCCAGCCTTCACGCAACCACATTTTGGCTGCTGCTGCATTTCGGACATAACATTTAACCTTCCCTGAGGTCACTGTCTCCCACCTCAGCTCTATGTCCTCTGCTATGTGAATCAGTCCTAGGACTCCCAGTTCTCCTGTTGGGGCACAATTACGGATTGCAGAGGCCAGACCAGACTGTGGGCTCCTCGTGGCCTGAGGCCTTCTGTGCCCTGGCGCAAAGTGATTTTGAATAAAGTGCACGTCTACCCTGGTAGTTATCACCCGGCCTTGTAACTGCCTTGGTTTTAACTCTTCTATTTGTGGCCTCCCTATTGCTCTCTGTTGAAATGTGTGCTTGTTACACGAGTGGTTATCTCACACTTGTCTTTTTCTCTGTGTGACGGTGAGACAAAATACTGTCCTGTAGTTCACCATCTGTAACATTACAACATGCATGACATTAGCTTTGAACTGATCTTGTATCAATGTGTCTATCACTATTTTTTTTTTTTTTTGCGCCTGAACAGGAACATGACTTCTATTACTTTTGAGCCACTGTTTGTGTCTGAAATAAACTTAAATCTAAAATGGTGGTAGGAAAATAATCTTAAATTTATTTCTGACTGTTTCTAGGTCTGTGGCCTAAAGCTTGTGATTTTTGTTAAGGATATAATCTATAGGAAGGCAAATTCCATCCTTTTTGTGATGTTTTGTGTCGCCGTGTTCTGCCACTAGAGGGCAGTATGATCCACCAATTCTTGTTTTTTGTGCTAAAACCTTGCATGCTGCTGCTGCTACTAAGTTGCTTCAGTCGTGTCGACTCTGTGCGACCCCAGAGACGGCAGCCCACCAGGCTCCCCCGTCACTGGGATTCTCCAGGTAAGAACGCTGGACTGGGTTGCCATTTCCTTCTCCAATGCATGAAAGTGAAAAGTGAAAATGAAGTCGCTCAGTCGTATCCGACTCTTAGCGACCCCATGGACTGCAGCCTACCAGGCTCCTCCATCCATGGAATTTTCCAGGCGAGAGTACTGGAGTGGGTTGCTGCTGCTACTAAGTTGCTTCAGTCGTGTCTGACTCTGTGCGACCCCATAGATGGCAGCCCACCAGGCTCCCCCGTCTCTGGGATTCTCCAGGCAAGAACACTGGAGTGGGTTGCCATTTCCTTCTCCAATGCATGCATGCATGCTAAGTCGCTTCAGTCGTGTCTGACTCAGCGGCCCACCAGGCTCGTCTGTCCACAGGATTCTCCAGGCAAGAATACTGGAGTGGGTTGCCATTTCCTTCTCTGAAAACCTTGCATAGTTTGTGCTAAGTGCTGTGCTGAGTTATTTCAGCTGTGTCCAACCCTGCCCATCCCTGTGGACTGTAGCCTTTCAGGCTCCTCTGTCCATGGGATTCTCCAGGCAAGAATACTGGAGTTCGGTGAGTGATTAATCATTTAGAGAGTTTGCAGAACAAATTCTAGATACTAGCAAATATAGTAAAACCCTGGAAACATCACCATATTGACAGAACACTGGGCCCTGGTCTAGGATTGGCCTGCTTGCTCTGGGGCCTTATGTGAGCCCCTTCTCTTGCGAAGCCTCTTGGCATAAGATGAGGGGGTAGATTCGGATTAACTCAAAACTCTTTGGCATTTAAATTTGACAAAAAGCAAACTGGTAGAAAGGTCTTTTGATGGCATTATATGGAATTCTATTGTTCTTCTTTTTAACCAAGCTCATGTTTCTGGATATACAGGTTCAGCCACCTGTGTGTAAATCCCGCTTTCTTTTCATGGATAGTTGATCGTATTTTGTTATAAATTCATTCTTATATATGATGTGCTTTTCACCTTAAGAAATTGGTTTAGAGTTTGTGCTTGGTTCACATGGAAGGCAAAGAAAAACTCATTTTAGCCTCCTTTCTGCTCAGCATTAAGAAGCTCAGCCACTTAGAGCTGATCTGTGTTGCTGTGCAGCAGAAACCAACACAACATTGTGAAGCAATTATCCTCCAATTTAAAAAAGAAGGAAAGAGAGAGAAGCTAAGCCACACCACTTTTGAATATTACAGCTATCCTCATCTAAAAAGAGAGAGTTTCTTCTGCATCTATGGCTAATGCTAATTAATGGTTCATCATAACCCCCTGAGAAGGGAATGGTTACCCACTCCAGTATTTGTGCCTGGAAAAATCCAGGGGCAGAGCAGCTTGGTGGGGTTCAGTCCATGGGGTCACAAAGGGTCAAACATGACTAAGCGACTTACACTTTCACAACCAACTTTCACTGTATGAATACTTTGCCCCCAAATAAACTTTTATCCATTTTTAGAAGTGAAAAAAAGAAGCCAAGCTTCAGGGAAGATAAGTTCTTGAAATCTGACAGTTTCCAGATAATGTCAGAATATGATTTCAAGAAAAATAATATGAAATGTATATTAACATAAATCTATAACTGCTCAACTTGATGAAAAATATCACCATAAAACTCTGCCATGACTGAACCACCCAATATGTTTTTCTTGATGACATTTTGTGAGCATGAATAAATTATCTGAGAATGTGTTTGCATCAAACATACAGAATTTTGTAATAAACACATAAATCATTCAAGCATTTTCCAGAAAGATGCCTGATCCAAAAAATGAGGATATTCATATTACTTTTCTCCCTTCCAGCTTCTTTCTCAGTACAGTCCCTTAGAGCTCTGGATAGTAATACAAAACCATCAATTATGGAAGTGTAGGAAGAGAAGACACAAAGAAAATTACTCTCATTGAAGAAGTTTTCCATGCAACTTACAAACTGAACTTCTGTGAGCTTTGTTTTGACTGAGGTCCCCTCTGCAGTTTACACTGGGGTCTCCTTTTCAAAGGGGTTCCCAGGTGGTGCTAGTAGTAAACAGCTCACTTGCCAAGGCAGGAGACGTAAGAGGCATGGATTTGATCCCTGGGTTGGGAAGAGCCCCCTGGAGGAGGGCATGAAAACCCATTCCAGTATTCTTGCCTGGAGAATCCCATGGACAGAGGAGCCTGGTGGGCTACAGCCCATGGTGTTCATAAAGAGGTGGATATGACTGAAGTGGCTTAGCATGCATACACTAGCTTTACAAAAACAGCTATATTTTTCAGCCATCATACCCGGATACCAGCCATCATCCCCTATAAAACTGGCGGGACTAATTTAACTCTGAAAGATGTGTTCTTCTTGTACTCCTTGGGAAACTGCTTTACTCTTTTCCTACTTGGGGCAATTAATGCTTTTTCACGTGAAAAAGCAGGCTCTCCCTTTCTGCATAGACTACTGGGAAGATTGAGGCAAACTAGTAGTTTAATTTTAATAGAATGCAACGACTTGTGCCTTAGGATCCCGAATTTCATATTTACCTTTGTCTGTCTCTATATTTCCTATGATTTAAAACTTTTTCTGCTATACCATGCAAGCTTTTGTTAACTACTCCAACAGTTGTGAGCTAAGGTGAAGTATAAATAAATAGATGAATGAATAGTTGTGATTTGTGATTTATAATGAGAAATGTATGTTTAGTCTTCATCTCTGTGTCGGGCACAGAACTCCTAAATCCTTTGAATTTCCTACGTGATGAGAGCTACCTAAGAGTCTTTTGTTATGTTAAGGAGATGACTTTTAGATCCTACCTAAGGATGGGGGCTGGTGGCCAGTGGAGCTGACCATGTAATTGGAGGGTTGAAACTTACAGTCCTCCAAATCTAAACCTACCCTTACTTCTAGAAAGCGAGGAGTGGCTTGAGATTGAGTTCAGTCGCCAATGGCCAATGATGTAATCAGCCGTGCCTACGTAATGAAGCCTCCACAAACTCCCAAGAGTTTGAAGCTTCCAGGTTAGTGAACACACAGAGATTCAAGAACCATGGAAGCTCCCACCTTTTCCCAATACCTCCCTTCTGTGTCTCTTCCATCTGACTGTTCCTGGGTTACATCCTTTTAACGACACATTGGAGATTTAGTAAGTAAGATGTTTCTTTGAGTTATGTGAGCCACCCTAACAAAGTAATTGAACCCACGGAAGGGGTGGATGGAGCCTTCAGTCTATAGAAGCACAGGTGACAATCAGTTCATGACAGCACCTGCAGTGGTGGGGAGGTGCGGTCTGGTGGGACTGAACCCTTAACTTGTTCATCTGATGCTGCCTCTGGGTGGACAGTGCCAGAACTTGATTGAATTGTAGGACACCCAGCTGGTGTCCAGAGAATTGCTTGATGATGTGCGGGTGGGAGAACTGCCCCCTATGCACGTTGGAATTGGTATTAGAACCATCTGAATTGTCACACAGATGTATTAATATATGTAGAATTGTGGTCAAAGAAGATTCTGCCATCAAAGAAATGAAGCTTTATGTCTACAGTGAACTATTAAAAAAAGAGAAGAATTGTGAGACCCATTTCTTACCTTTCTCCCCAGGACTCAGGGCTTCCCTTGTGGCTCAGCTGGTAAAGAGTCCGCCTGTGATGCGGGACACCTGGGTTTGATCCCTGGGTTGGGAAGATCCCCTGGAGAAGGAAAAGGCCGCCCACTCCAGTATTCGGGCCTGGAGAATTCCATGAACTGCATAGACCATGGGGTCGCAAAGAGCCGGACACGACTGAACGACTTTCACTTTCCCTTTGCAGGACTCATTTCTCCATACATGGCTATGAAGGTTCTATTATGACTCAGGACCTCTGTATATGCCAAATGATTATGGTCTGCTTTGGGGTCCCTCTGTGCTCTGTGCTCTGGGCCCTTTCTCTGTCAGGCAGGAAAAAAACTGCTATATAATTCATGTGGTCTTCTAAGGGCTAGCGATACTAGTACATCAGTTACTGAAGGAAAGCTCTAAATCAAGGGCTGTGTACATCAAAGGCATTTCCATGTTCTTGGACTCAACAGGATTAGGAAAGCTTCCTATTTGGGATAGTTTAAAGGGGTCTAGAGGGCAGATAGACAGGGATTGGTCAGGCTATGGAAGATGGGGAGGAGAGATGGGGCAGGGAACAGCCCTTGTCTCCTGTTTCTGCTTATGCAGTTCAACTGAAGCGTCATAAAAGCCTTGGCGACTTCACATTTCAAGAGGAGGAAAGTAAAGGCTCAGAAAGGTTAGGTGCTGCACTTAAGCTCACACAGCCAGGGCGTGGCAGAGCCAGGGCATCAGCCGCTCTCCTTGCTCCTTCCGCCTCGCTTCCCTTCGTGAGCATCTTCTCTTGTGCCTCCAAGGTCCATTGTTTGTCTGGTTCACTCTGCTCCACCTGCTCTCAATCCTCAGGGACCAACCAGCCCAGGCAAACTGGCCCTGTGGTTTCTGGTTGGGTTTGGCCATTGGGAAGTCCCAGCAGGAGACAAGAGGGAGTTTGGAGAGGGAGGTTGGGGCGTGTATTCCATTCATTCCCACCCTGGGAGGAAAGTAAGGAGAGTGAAGTTGCTCAGTCGTGTCCGACTCTTGGCGACCCCATGGACTGTAGCTTCCCAGGCTCCTCTGTCCATGGGATTCTCCAGGCAAGAGTACTGGAGTGGGGGGCCATTGCCTTCTCCAGGGATCTTCTGACCCAGGGATCAACCTGGATCGCCCGGTGCTTTACCGTCTGAGCCACCAGGGAAGTCCACATGGGCTGGGGATGTCCCGCAAAAATGGCCACTGCTCCTCTCGAGGTGCTGAGCGTCTTCTTGTTTTCCGTCCCCTCATCTCTGGGTTTAGGAGTGGTAATAACGCCACTGCTATGGGCCCTAGGGCCTGCGTCATCCCACATTCCTCCCCAGCACCTCACATACCTTAGCAAACAGTTCCCTTATAAACAAACCTCTTTAAATGACCCTAATTTGGACGTGCCATCTCTTCCCTCTTAGGACTCTTAACGATTACACTGTCCCATTAATGAAAATTTGATGTTAGTAATATGTTACAGAACATAGCATAAGACACATAAAAGATAACTTGATATGTTTCAGTTACTGACAAATGTAAATCATGGGGCTGTCATCTTTTCCAAGTGGACATTGTAGAAAGAAGAAGGGGACACTGGGGAAAGTGATGAGAGAAGCTATAATGTATAGGATTCAATTAAATTACTGTGGCTACCCTCCATCTGTGCTTCCAGCACTACTGAAATTGATTGTTTCCTTTCAGTTTCTTACCTGTATCTTCATCTCCAAATTGAGTTGCTTTGCCTAAAGCTTTAAAATCTGTTTTCATATTAATTAATCAACATTTTAAAATTAAATGTCTATCTTTCAATTTTACAAGGATATGCTTAGAGAAATAACTTAGCTATGTATTTGAGGCAAGACATATATGTTTCAAAACAATTTCTTTCCTGATTGTACAACATGGAATATGACTTTTCACAGTTAACTTCCTCATTAATAAGGTAAGGTGATAAAAAGGCATAAGATGTGAGAGAGTCTTTCCAAAATTAGAAAACATTAGATGAAGGTTAATTTAATAGATAACCTTGTTGAGAAAAATCTAAAAATATACAGATGTATTTCAAACTTCATGATTTGACTTTACCTTTAACATGTTGTTTACTGATATCCTTGGAAATGGGTTTTTCCACCTGTAGAAGACAATGAATTATAATTATCTCTTAAATTGTGACTATTCCATTTCATGACCTGCCACTTGGTATGGTTAGATCCCTTAGGTTATGAGTCCAGGACTCATCATTCTTACAGATCACCCTGTGTGTGTGGTTGGCAACTATCCAACATCTGTAAATACCACCATGCCACTGATGAGCGTAGGGGACTCAGGTGGTCATTTGGCATAAAAAATATTTGGTTTGAGAATCAATCCTGCCTCTTATTGTTGTGAAACTTTGGAAAGGCATTTACCATATTAGGAGCCTTTGATTTTTTTAAATCTCTTTTAATAGGGAAAATTTTGTTCATGTCAATTCATGTTATTGAGTTATTGTGAGGATCAAATATACATGATCAAGTCCATGACAGGGACTGAGCAGGCAGATCAAAGTGTTCAGTTCAGTTCAGTTCAGTTCAGTCGCTCAGTCCTGTCTGACTCTTTGCAACCCCATAAATCGCAGCATGCCAGGCCTCCCTGTCCATCACCATCTCCCAGAGTTCACTCAGACTCACGTCCATCGAGTCCATGATGCCATCCAGCCATCTCATCCTCAGTCGTCCCCATCTCCTCCTGCCCCCAATCCCTCCCAGCATCAGAGTCTTTTCCAATGAGTCAACTCTTCGCATGAGGTGGCCAAAGTACTGGAGTTTCGGCTTCAGCATCATTCCTTCCAAAGAAATCCCAGGGTTGATCTCCTTCAGAATGGACTGGTTGGATCTCCTTGCAGTCCAAGGGACTCTCAAGAGTCTTCTCCAACACCACAGTTCAAAAGCATCAATTCTTCAGCGCTCAGCCTTCTTCACAGTCCAACTCTCACATCCATACATGACCACAGGAAAAACCATAGCCTTGACTAGATGGACCTTAGTCGGCAAAGTAATGTCTCTGCTTTTGAATATGCTATCTAGGTTGCTCATAATTTTTCTTCCAAGGAGTAACCATCTTTTAATTTCATGGCTACAGTCACCATCTGCAGTGATTTTGGAAACCAGAAAAATAAAGTC
>SJXQ01010567.1:318074-338024 GCA_006408695.1 Aepyceros melampus
AAAAAAAAAAAAAAAAAGGCCCACATAATAAAAAGAGAAATCACCACTTTAAAAAGCAAAAGGCAGAGTTGAACTATTAAGGGCTTGCTGTATAATCTTTAGATATGAGGATAAAGGAGGTGAAGTAGCTCATTCTTGTCTGACTCTTTGTGACCCCATGGACTGTAGCCTGCTAGGCTCCTCTGTCCATGGGATTCTCCAAGCAAGAGGACTGGAGTGGATTGCCATTCTCTTCTCTGTAGGATCTTCCCAAACAAGGGATTGAGCCCAGGTCTCCTGCACTGCAGGCACATTCTTTACCATTTGAGCTACAGGGAATCTTGAAGAAGGTGATGGAGACATACTAATGATGCTCAATGCCTTGGAAAGCCTTTAAGCCTAGGTAAGTATTGGGGTCTATGACATTTATTTTTATGTGTCAAATCGACAGGGTCACAGGGTACCCAGATATCTGGTGAAAACTTATTTCTGGGTGTATCTGTGAAAGTGCTTTTTTTTTTTTTTTTTTGCATTTCTTTTCCATAGGGATGGTCTTGATCCCTGTCTCCTGTACAATGTCACGAACCTCATTCCATAATTCATCAGGCACTCTATCTATCAGATCTAGACCCTTAAATCTATTTCTCACTTCCACTGTATAATCATAAGGGATTTGATTTAGGTCATACCTGAATGGTCTAGCNTGCTGGGAGGGATTGGGGGCAGGAGGAGAAGGGGACGACAGAGGATGAGATGGCTGGATGGCATCGCCGACTCAATGGACACGAGTTTGGGTGAACTCTGGGAGTTGGTAATGGACAGGGAGGCCTGGCGTGCTGCGGCTCATGGGGTCGCAAAGAGTCGGACACGACTGAGTGACTGAACTGAAAACATATGTTAATGTAATCTGACATATCTAACTTAACAGTACAACAGTGCTTCTATTATTCTTCAATAAAGTCAATGTTAAATATTCTATATATTTAATATAAATCTATATAAACAGACGTTTAAAATTAGTTTTTAAATGCAGGCTTTTAAAATTTGGAACCAAAAGTTTGACTTTTACCAATATCTGAAAATCTTCTATTGATTTGACTAAAAACTAGTTTCATTCCATATTCTCTGTGTATGTGTGTGTGTGTGTGCATGCATGAGAGCTCAGTCATGTCCAACTCTGTGACCCTCTTGATTATAACCCACTAGGCTCCTCTGTCCATGGGATTTTCCAGGCAAGAAAACTGGAGTGGGTTGCTATTTCCTTCTTCAAGGGGTCTTCCTGACCCAGGGACTGAACCCAAGTCACTTGCATCTCCTGCACTGGCAGACAGCACCATTTGTGCCATCCTGGGAAGCCCATCTCATTTTCTAGGTCACTGTATATACCTACAAAGGCATATTTAGTGGGATTACTTAGATATTCCTGATTATGTTCTTCCATTTCCATTCCTGTAGTTTTTTTGCAATCCCTTCATATGAAAAATTCTGCCTTCGAAAATATTCTGCCTTGAACTTTCTATCAAAATGGTATAGTAAGTGGGACTTCCCAGGCACACCAGTGATTAAGACTCTGTGCTTCCGATGCAAGGGGCAGGGGTTCAATCTCTAGTTGGGGAACTAAGATTCCACATGCCTCGTAGCATAACCCTCCTCGCCTCCCCAGCAAAAAAAAAAGAAAAAGGTTTAGTGAATTTAGACTCACTCCATCAGCTCCTGCTGCTGCTACGCTGCTAAGTCACTTCAGTCGTGTCCGACTCTGTGCGACCCCATAGACGGCAGCCCACCAGGCTCCCCCGTCCCTGGGATTCTCCAGGCAAGAACACTGGAGTGGGTTGCCATTTCCTTCTCCAATGCATGAAAGTAAGAAGTGAAAGAGAAGTCGCTCAGTCGTGTTGGAGTCTTAGTGACCCCATGGACTGCAGCCTACCAGGCTCCTCCACCCATGGGATTTTCCAGGCAAGAGTACTGGAGTGGGGTGCCATTGCCTTCTCCACCATCAGCTCCAAACACACAGTAGTGACAGAGAAAAGAAAATTGGAAAGGAAAAAAACATACAGGCTTAAAAGAAAAAAAAAAAACAACAACAAACAAACTTGAAAAAATAGACAAAAGATTTAAAAGACCTGAAAAGATATTTCACCAAATAGTGTGTAGAAATAGCAAATGAGCACATTTTAAAAGATGTTCAACATTATTACTCAACAGAGAAATGCGAACCACAATGAGATACCATTACATACCCAGAAGACTGACTAAAAATATCGACAAGAACAAATACTGACGAGGATGCAGAGAAACCGGAACTCTCATACGTTTTTGGGAGGACAAAAACGGCACAGCCACATAGAAAACGGTTCAGCAGTTTCTTAAAAAGTTAAACATACACTTACCATAGGTCCCATCATCCCACTCCCAGGTATTTACCCTAGAGAAACAAAAATGTATGTTCACAAAAAACCTGTACATGAATTTTTAGAGTTGATCTGTTAAAACAAAACACCCAAAAGTTGTTCAACTGGTGAATGCATAAACAAACTATGGCACATCTGCACAATGAAATACAACTCGATATTAAAGAGAAATAAACTACTGATAAATGCAACAACTTAGAAGAATCTCAAAAGCCATTCTGCAGAATGAAACTAGTCTAGAAAAGATTAAACACCATGCAATTCCTTTGAAATACCATTCTTGAAAAGATAAAAACTACAGAGACAAAGAACAGATCAGAGGTTGCCAAAAGTTATAGTGGGAAGAAGGTGTGACCAAAATGAGACAACATAAGGGAGGATTTTGGTATGATGAGATTGTTCTGTATCCTGACTATGGACATGGCTATGTTATATATGAATTAAAATTCATAGAACAGTGCCCCAAAAGTCAATTTTACTCAACATTCATTTAAAAATAATTTATATAAAAATTACATAAGATATTTACTTTACATATTGTATGTTTGTATTTTATATTTATATTTAAATACATATGTGTATGTGTGTGTGTGTGTGTGTGTGTGTGTGTATACACACATAGGTGACCCTTGAACAACACAGGGTTAGGGGTGTCAACCCTTTGCACTGTTGAAAATCCAGGTTTAACACATAGTTGGCCCTCTGTATTCACAATTCCACATCCACAAATTGAACCAACCTCAGACCATGTAGTACTATGGTATTTACTATAAAACTCTGCATATTAAGTGGACTCACACTGTTCAAACCTGTGCTCTTCAAGGGGCTAATCTCTATATATTCCCCCACTCCTATCCTGTGATCTGGAATAAAATAAAAATGTAAAGTGAGCTGAGCTACAGACCTATTGAGCTCCTCTGTACAGAAGAAAGCAGTAGCAGATAATCAGTCAGTTCCTGTAGGGTAATGGGAATTAAAGTTCTCTATCTCTAGCAAAGAACACACCTAGACTCACTGCTTGAACTTATACCTCAAACTACTACACCACCACAACCCTAGCTTCTGAAAAGAAGTCTTGGAGGAAAAAATAAAACTATTATTAAACCACTACTGGAACTAAGACTTCAAAGAAACTGCAGAGTAGGAGCCTTAAAATCTGTAAAGATATTTCCTCCAGTTGTTGACTTACTCCTGAACTTCACATGCACAAAACAAAACTTCAAGAATGCCAGCAGAAATGGCAGGTGGGAAACGAAAGATCTGAGCAAAGGTTTTAATCATATAATGTTGGTAAGACTGTAATTGAAGTTTTAAAAGACCTTGATAAAGTACCCCCAGGCTTTAAGCTGAGACCTCAGATGGCCTGGATTTAGGACTACATGGAACAAGAGCAAAAGTGAAATAGACTAGAGCGTGTCAGACTTTATTTTTGGGGGCTCCCAAATCACTGCAGATGGTGAATGCAGCCATGAAATTAAAAGACGCTTACTCCTTGGAAGGAAAGTTATGACCAACCTAGATAGCATATTCAAAAGCAGAGACATTACTTTGCAAACAAAGGTCTGTCTAGTCAAGGCTATGGTTTTTCCAGTGGTCATGTATGGATGCGAGAGTTGGACTGTGAAGAAAGCTGAGCACCGAAGAATTGATGTTTTGGAACTGTGGTGTTGGAGAAGACTCTTGAGAGTCCCTTGGACTGCAAGGAGATCCAACCAGTCCATTCTAAAGGAGATCAGTCCTGGGTGTTCTTTGGAAGGAATGATGCTAAAGCTGAAACTCCAGTACTTTGGCCACCTCATGTGAAGAGTTGACTCATTAGAAAAGACCCTGATGCTGGGAGGGATTGCGGGCAGGAGGAGAAGGGGACAACAGTGGATGAGATGGCTGGATGGCATCATCAACTCTTGCGATTCATGAGGTGGCAAAGAGTCGGACACAACTGAGCGACTGAATTGAACTGAACTGAACAAAGTCTAAAACTAATCTTAAACATCACGAAAGATAAGTCACAGAACAGGCATATAAGTATTTAACACTGCAGTGTCACTCCTGTTTTCTTCAGTAGAAAACTTGAAATTCTTAAGACCCTATTGTTTACAGTTTAAAACAGTAATTCAAGTTAAGCCAGTTTATGTGTCATAATATCTAAGTATTCATATAGCTACTGCTCTGATCATTCTACTAACAAGCTACTTTACCTTATATCCTTTCCCTTTTCTGCTTCCTATGACATGAGCTGGTAACTTTGATTCAATTTAACATAAATTAAGTCAACCTCATGAAATTTCATTAGTTTAGCTTCCTTCCTAACTCATTCATTTTCCTAATTTCCATCAGATTAGATAAAATCACCTCAGACACAAGAAGATAAACAGATAATAGCCAGTCTATTTACTTAGCATCTCTTGAAATAGGTACCGTCTCTTAAGTCCAAATGACTATGGCTAGAAAGATTGGTATTAAGAGATACAAAATGCACATCTGCCTCAGCATACCACTTTGGCAGAGGATATAATAGTACAGAGGCTGTTTCTTTTAGAAAGATATGGGGGGAAAGGCACTGAACAACATCTCGAGATTTAATGACCACCCAACTCTCAAACATGATTGAGCTATGCGACTTCTTTTTAAACTATTCAATATGTATTGATCATCAACTCAGTTCAGTTCAGTTGTTCAGTCGTGTCCAACTCTGCAACTCCATGGACTGCAGCACACCAGTCCTCCCTGTCCACACCAACTCCCGGAGTTTACTCAAACTCATGTTCATTGAGCTGATGATGCCATCCAACCATCTCATCCTCTGTCGTCCCCTTCTCCTCCACCTTCAATCTTTCCCAGCATCAGGGTCTTTTCCAATGAGTCAGTTCTTTGCATCAGATGGCCAAAGTATTGGAGTTTTCAGTTTCAGCATCAGTCCTTCCAGTGACTATTCAGGACTGATTTTGTTTAGGATAGGCTTCCCTAGTGGCTCAGATGGTAAAGCATCTGTCTGTAATGCAGGAGACCTGGGTTCAATCCCTGGGTTTGGAAGATCCCCTGGAGAAGGAAATGGCAGCCCACTCCAGTATTCTTGCCTGGAAAATCCCATGGACCGCGGAGCCTGGTAGGCTACCGTCCATGGGGTCGCAAAGAGTCGGACACGACTGAGCGACTTCACTTTAACTTTGTTTAGGATGGACTGGTTTAATGTCCTTGCTGCCCAAGGGACTCTCAAGAGGCTTCTACAACACTACAGTTCAAAAGCATCAATTCTTTGGTGCTCAGCTTTCTTTACAGTAGAACTCTCACATCCATACATGACCACTAGAAAAACCATAGCCTCGACTAGACAGACCTTTGTTGGCAAAGTAATGTCTCTGCTTTTGAATGTGCTATCTAGGTTGGTCATAACTATTCTTCCAGGAGTAAGCATCTTAATTTCATGGCTGCAGTCACCATTTGCAGTGATTTTAGAGCCCACCAAAATTAAGTCTGTCACTGTTTCCCCATCTATTTGCCATGAAGTGATGGGACCAGATGCCATGATCTTAGTTTTCCTCGTGTTGAGTTTCAAGCCACCTTTTTCACTCTCCTCTTTCAATTTCATCAAGAGGCTCTTTAGTTCTTCACTTTCTCCCATAAGGATGGTGTCATCTGCATATCTGAGGTTATTGATATTCTCCCAGCAATCTTGATTCCAGTTTATGCTTCATCCAGACCAGCGTTTCTCATGATGTGCTTCGCATATAAATTAAATAAGCAGGATGACAATATACAGCCTTGATGTACTCCTTTCCCTTTTTGGAACCAGTCTGTCGTTCCAGGTGCAGTTCTAACTGTTGCTTCCTGACCTGCATATAGGTTTCTCAAGAGGCAGGTCAGGTGCTCTGGTATTCCCATCTCTTTCAGAATTTTCCAGAGTTTGTGGTGATCCACACAGTCAAAGGCTTTGGCATAGTCAATAAAGCAGAAATAGATTTTTTTTTCTGGAACTCTTGCTTTTTGATAATCCAACGTATGTTGGCAATTTAATCTCTGGTTCCTCTCTTTTCTAAATCCAGCTTGAACATCTGGAAGTTCACAATTCATGTACTGTTGAAGCCTGGCTTGGAGAATTTTGAGCATTATTTTACTAGCATGTGAGATGAATGCATTTGTCTGGTAGTTTGAGCATTGTTTGGCATTGCCTTGCTTTGGGATTGGAATGAAAACTGACCTTTTCCAGTCCTGTGGCCAATGCGGAGCTTTCCAAATTTCCTGGCATATTGAGTGCAGCACTTTCACAGCATCATTTTTTAGGATTTGAAATAGCTCAATGGGAATTCTATCACCTCCACTAGCTTTGTTCGTAGTGATGCTTCCTAAGGCCCACTTGACTTCGTATTCCAGGATGTCTGGCTCTAGGTTGGTGATCACACCATCATGATTACCTGGGTTGTGAAGTCTTTTTTGTATAGTTCTTCTGTGTATTCTTGCCACCTCTTCTTAATATCTTCTGCTTCTGGTAGGTCCATCCCATTTCTGTCCTTCATTGAACCCATCTTTGCATGAACTATTCCCTTGGTATTGCTAATTTTCTTGAAAAGATCTCTAGTCTTTCCCATTCCATTGTTTTCCGCTATTTCTTTGCAATGATCACTGAGGAAGGCTTTCATATCTCTCCTTGCTATTCTTTGGAACTCTCCATTCAAATGGGTTTATCTTTCCTTTTCTCCTTCACTTTTTCCTTCTCTTCTGTTCACAGCTACTTGTAAGGCCTCCTCAGACAGCCATTTTGCTTTTTTGTATTTCTTTTTTGGGGGGATGGTCTTGATCCCTGTCTCCTGTACAATGTCACGAAATCTCCATCCATCGTTCATAAGGAAGTTTGCCTTTCAGATCTAATCCCTTGAATCTATTTCTCACTTCCACTGTATAATCGGAATGGGTCTGATTTAGATCACACCTGAATGGTGCAGTGGTTTCCCTACTTTCTTCAATTTAAGTCTGAATTTGATGATAAGGAGTTCATAATCTGAGCTACAGTCAGCCTCTGGTCTTGTTTTTGCTGACCATATAGAGCTTCTCCATCTTTGGCTCCAAAGACCATCAACTACATGAGTAATATTATGCTATATGGCAAATAACTGTTTAAAAGAGGGTTCCATACTTAAGAAGTACACAACATCATGGTTAAACAACATTTATACATGTAAAACATTTAAATAATAAATACAAGATAGAAGCTGATTAAATGCCAAGATGAATGGAAACCACTGAAAGTGGGGGGAAAAAAGGTCACATGATATTAGGTTTGTGCAAAAGTACAGTTTTGCACTGTTAAACTTTGCCATTTGACATTGGAATACATTCTTAAACAAATGTGGTAGTGTTATACATCATATTAATGCATATTTCTCACTTTATGTTTTTTGCTAATAACCTATTACTTGCTATTTATTTTAGACCACAGAAATGATGTTAGAAAAAACCAATTCAAACAATTTTCTTATTCGAGTTTAAAATGGGTCATAAAGCAGCCAAGACAACTCGCAGCACCAACAATGCATTTGGTGCAGGAACTGGTAAAGAATGTACAGTGCAGTGGTGGTTCAAGAAGTTTTGCAAAAGAGACAAAAGTCCTGAAGATGATGAGCAAAGTGGTCAGCCACTGGAAGTGGCTGATCAAAGCTGATCCTCTTAAAACTACATGAGAAGCTGCTGAAGAACTCAACATCTACCATTCTATGGTGGTTTGGCATTTGAAGCAAATTGCAAAGGTAAACAAGCTTGATTAAGTTGGGTGCCTCATGGGCTGACCAAAAATCATCATTCTGAAGTGTCATCTTTTATTATTGTACACAATCACAATGAAGCATTTCTCGATTGGATTGTGACATGTGACAACAAGTTAATTTTATACCACAACCAGTGATGACCAGCTCAGTGGCTGAACAGGAAAAAGCTCCAAAAGTGAAAGTGAAGTGTTAGTCCCTCAGTCATGTCCAACTCTTTGCAACCCCCTGGACTGTAGCCCATCAGGCTCCTCTGTTCATGGAATTCTCCAGGCAAGAATATTAGAGTGGGTTTCCATTCCCTTCTCCAGAGGATCTTTCCATCCCAAGGATCAAATCAAGGTCTCCTGCACTGCAGGCAGATTCTTGACCTTCTGAGTCACCAGTGGAGCCACAAGAAGCTCCAAAGCACTTCCCAAAGCCAAACCTGGACCAAAAAAAAGGTCACGGTCACTGTTTGGTAGTCTGCTGCCCATCTAATCCACAACAGTTTTCTGAATCCCGGCAAGACCACCACATCTGAGAAGTACACTCAGCAAATCCATTAGATGCACAGAATACTGCAAGACTTGCAGCTGGTCAACAGAATGGGCCCAATTCTCCACGAAAAACGCCCAATGGCAAGTAGCACAACCAAGACTTCAAAAGTTGAACGAATTGGGCAATGAAGTTTTGCCTCATCTGCCATATTCAACTGACCCCTCACCAACCTCCTTCTACAAGCTTCTTGACAACTTTTTGCAAGGAAAATGCTTTCACAATCAGCAGGAGGCAGAAAAAGGTTTCCAAGCGTTCAATGAATCCCAAACCATAGTTTTTTAAGCTACAGAAATAAACATTTCTTACTGGCAAAAATGTGTTGATTGTAATGGTTCCTATTTTGATTAATAAAGATGTGCTTGAGCCAAGTTATGATTTAAAATTCGCAATCTAAAACTGCAATTACGTTTGCACCAACCTAATAATTCTAGGTACACATCACATAAAAATGCTTTAGCTATTACCTGTCCATTCAGTTCAGTCGCTCAGTGTGTCCAACTCTTTGCGACCCCATGGACTGCAGCAAGCCAGGCCTCCCTGTCCATCACCAACTCTCGGGGTTTACTCAACTCATGTCCTTTGAGTCTTTGATGCCATCCAACCATCCTATCCTCTGTCATCCCCTTCTCCTCCCACCTTCAATCTTTCCCAGCATCAGGGTCTTTTCAAATGAGTCAGTTCTTCGCATCAGGAGGCCAAAGTATTGGAGTTTCAGCTTCAACATCAGTCCTTCCAATGAATATTCAGGACTGATTTCCTATAGGATGGTTAACACAAAGTTAATGTTCATGAAGGAGACTAAGGAGAAATTCCAAATACTACAACAAACCCCAAATTATGAGGATAAAAGTTTTATTTCAGAGTATTTTATGTGGGCTTATTATAATGATAATTATTTGGTAGTAGTACAAAAATAAATCCATCTCTCTAAGCACTTTTTCAAAAGAATGATTCTTTCTAAAATTGTATGCATTTATTCATGCAACAAATATTTATTAAACATCTAACATATGCCAGATACTGTAATAGATGCTAGGGAGATAAGACTGGTAACATACACATTTGTGAAACAGTCACTTCATTTCCTATTGTTAAACACCTATGAATTTTATATCAATATAGGAAAGAAGATGACAACTATTATTTGGTAATATTATCGAGCTTGATACAATTTAGGTAAATGTGCATATATAGAAAATATACATATATATATTTGATGCAATATACTAAAAGTGTAATATACTATTGTATGTAGCCTACCATATGTTCACAATCTGCTACAGAGACTTTATTTTGTGACATAATAAAAAAACATTAGGTGCTTATGCTACTACTATCTTCTGGTTTTGTTTTGTTTTAGTGTTAGTCGCTCAATCGTGTCCAACTCTTTGTATCCTTGGACTGTTGCCCGCCAGGCTCCTGTGTCCATGGAATTCTCCAGGCGAGAATACTGGAGTGGGTAGCCATTCCCTTCTCCTGGGGATCTTCCAGATCCTGGTATCAAACCCAGGTCTCCTGAACTGGAGGCAGATTCTTTACTGTCTGAATCACCAGGGAAGCCCCATGTTTTTAAACTAGTGACTTGTTTATTCTTCAAATTCTGAATTTACCTTTGTTCCAGTATTTTAAATCTATACATTAATATTTGCCACGAATTGACTGAAAACTATTGAAACCTTTGTATTGTACCAAGTATGTATTTTACTAGGTATTTTAGCTTAACTATCTGGATTAGAAATATCTTTCACCTATCCGTTCAACTCAATGTGAATGAAATCCTTATATACCTACTTTCAAAGAATGAAAAGGAAGTTATTAGGATCAATTCTAAAGTCTATTCAGAACTAAAAGTCCATGATTTCCTAACTGTGCAACTGACAGTATAAGAGAAAAACACAGGAGAAATCTAATAAATTATTGGGACATGTACCTAATTTAAAACATCATTAAAGTGATAGCCCTATTTGTCCCACTGGCCATTCTACAGAACATAACCTTAATCTCATTTCTGTCCCTGTCTCTGCCCTTGATTACACACATTCATTCTGGCAGAAATTGTAAATCCATGTGGTTTTTAAAGAATAAAACCCAGAAAATTCAGGAAAGTAAAAATATCCCAAAATGTATAATAAACTGTCAGATAAGGAGTCAAATATTTTAATTTGCAATAAGTTATATCTAATACTATTTGGTAAGCAAGAAGAAATGAAATGAGGGAAAGGAACTATCCATATAAAACTCAATAATTGAGATTAACTGAGAAACTAACTAAATGAAAAACATTAAACATAGAAATTTTAGAACTTAGAAGTACTGTAATTGAAATTACAATGCTACTGGATGGGGTTTAACAATATACCGGCGGTGGCAGAAGCTGAAGACCAATTATTAAAACTACCCAACCTTGCAGAGAGGAAAGAAATTGAAAATTATTAAGCTTCAGGGACCGTGAACATTATCAAATGATCTAAAATATGTATAATTGTGGCCTCACTGGGGAAGACAATGATACTGGGGGAAAAGAAATATTTGAAAAATAAATGGCTGAAAACTTCCCAAATATGATGAAAAACAATTTTAACAAGTATAGCTGATCCTTGATGGCTCAGATCATAATCTGCCTGCAATGTAGGAAATTCAGGTTTGATCTCTGAGTCAGGAAGACTCTCCGGAGAAGGGAATGGCTTACCCACTCTAGTATTCTTGCCTTGAGAATTCCGTGGACAGAGGAGCCTGGCGGGGTACAGTCCATAGGATTTCAAATAGTAGGACACAACTGAGCAATTAACACTTTCACTTTTTTCACAGCCAATCCAAACCAGGATAAACATAAACAGAATCACATCTAGGCATATCATACTCAAATTGATGAAAACCAAACATAAAGAAAAAATCTTGAATGCAACCAGAGACGGGAGAAAAAAAAAAGGGGAGAGGGAAAACACATCATGTACAAAGAAACAGTGATAAGAGTGCCTACCGTCTAGTCAAGGTTACGGTTTTTCCTTTGGTCACGTATGCATGTGAGAGTTGGACTGTGAAGAAGGCTGAGCACCGAAGAATTGATGTTTTTGAACTGTGGTGTTGGAGAAGACTCTTGAGAGTCCCTTGAACTGCAGGGAGATCCAATCAGTCCATTCTAAAGCAGATCAGCCCTGGGTGTTCTTTGGAAGGAATGATGCTGAAGCTGAAGCTCCAGTACTTTGGCCACCTCATGCGAAGAGTTGACTCATTGGAAAGACCCTGATGCTGGGAGGGATTGGGGGCAGGAGAAGGAGACGACCGAGGATGAGATGGCTGGAGGTATCATGGACTCAATGGATGTGAGTCTCAGTGAACTCCGGGAGTTGATGACGGACAGGGAGGCCTGACGTGCTGCAATTCATGGGGTCGCAAAGAGTCGGACACGACTGAGCGACTGAACTGACTGACTGAACTGACCAACTTCTCACTGGAGGTCAGAAGAACAGAATAACATCTTTAAAGTACTTGGAAGGGGCACGTGGTAGCAATCTAAAATTTTATATTCAGTAAAAAATACCCTTCAGAAAGGAGGGCGAAAAAAGACATTTCCAGCTAAACAAAAGCTGAGAGAATAAATACTTGCCATTAGATCTGCACTATACAAAATGCCAAAGGATATCTCTCAGGTCAAAAAGAAAGAATACAAAGTGGATACTCGGATCTAAAGAAAGGAATACTAAGCACCAGAAGTGGTAAATAAGTGGGAAAACAAAGACTAGGTTTTCTTTCTTAGCACTTGAAAGTTAAATAACTGTTGAATGTAAAATATACCAGCATAGGGTAAAGTGGGGTTCAAAAAGTACACAGAAGTAAAATATATAATGAAAAATTTCAGAAAGTTTCAAAAATCAATGCTTAAGTTTGCCATGTGCCAGTAATTATTTACAAAGCATTTAAATTATTTTTACAGCTATTTACACAGCATTCAAACTGTATAGGTTATTATAAATAATCTAGAAATGACTTAAAGTGTATATTGGAAAGATGCTCCTAGGATATACCCAAATCCTATACCATTTTATATAAGAAACTTGAACGATTACATATGTTAGTATGGGGGTGGTCGTGGAACCAACCTTCCTTGGATACCAAAGATAACTGTATCTTGTAGTAAGGTCTTACACTGGAAAACTGGAAACAGGAAACAGGCGGGGTGAGGTGGATAATGAGAAAGAGACTGTGATGCAGGAAGTGTGAGATATGAAATATGAGAACCTTCTGAGAAGATGGAAGTATTTTATCTAGCTTGCAGTTATATGGAAAGAAATTAGGAAAGCAAATAGTTTCCGGATATGTTAGTGAGTCAGGCATTAATGAGTAAATAATCGTTGAGAAGAACGAAAGGGAGATATCTAGGATGACTTCAAGTTTTCTTGGTTACAGAGCTATCAGTTTCCCTTAACCACACTGGGGGATACGGTTAAAGAAGTTTTCAAGCATAAAGCCTGTGAGTCTTGTTCTGGGCATGCAGAGGATGCCCAGAGGACAATCAAGTGGAAAAGATAATAGGAAATGGAATGCAAGAATGTGGAAGTGAAAACTTTCTAGCTCAAGCCTTAGATAAAAGCCCAGAACACAAAACTGACAGTTAAA
Organism: Aepyceros melampus; assembly: GCA_006408695.1. Taxonomy (NCBI): domain Eukaryota; kingdom Metazoa; phylum Chordata; class Mammalia; order Artiodactyla; family Bovidae; genus Aepyceros; species Aepyceros melampus. The sequence goes on from SJXQ01010567.1 coordinate 331,378, forward strand.
GCAATGCGTGTAGGAAAGGTTATCCAAAAGTAATATCTAAAGTCAGATGGACTAAGGACCAGTGATAGAGTTCCAGTAAACACAATTAGCCAATACAAAGGAAGAAAAACACCTTAAAGAATAAGTAGCCATGAAGATAGGTGATAAACAGGGAAAAGGGAGAAGGGAATGGCAAACCACTTCAGTTTTCTGGCCTTGAGAACCCCATGAACAGTATAAAAAGGCAAAAAGATGTGACACTGAAAGATAAACTCCCTAGGTCGGTAGGTGCCCAATATACTACTCGAGAAGAGTGGAGAAATAGCTCCAGAAGAAATGAAGAGGCTGAGCCAAAAGGGAAACCACACCCAGCTGTGGATGTGACTGGTGATGGAAGTAAAGTCTGATGCTGTAAACAGCAATACTGCATAGGAACGTGGAATGTTAGGTCCATGAATCAAGGCAAATTGGACATGGTCAAACAGGAGATGGCAAGAATGAATATTGACATTTTAGGAATCAGGGAACTAAAATGGACTGGAATGGGTGAATTTAATTCAGATGACCATTATATCCACTGCTGTAGGCAAGAATACCTTAGAAGAAATGGAGTAGCATCATAGTCAACAAAAGAGTCCAAAATACAGTTCTTGGATGCAATCTCAAAAATGACAAAATATCTGCTCATTCCAAGGCAAACCCTTCAATATCACAGTAATCCAAGTTTATGCCCTGATCGGTAATGCTGAAGAAGCTGAAGTTGAACGGTTCTTTGAAGACCTAAAAGACTTTCTGGAACTAACACCCAAAAAAGATTTCCTTTTCATTATAGGGGACTGGATGCAAAAGTAGTGGAGTAACAGGCAAATTTGGCCTTGAAGTACAGGATGAAGCAGGGCAAAGGCTAATAGAGTTCTGTCAAGAGAAAGCACTGGTCATAGCAAAAACCCTCTTCTGACAAGACAAGAGAAGACTCTACACATAGACATCACCAGGTGCTCAATATTGAAATCAGATTGATTATATTCTTTGCAGCCAAAGATGGAGAAATTCTGTACAGTCAGCAAAAAAACAAAACCAGGAGCTGACTGTGGCACAGACCATGAACTCCTTACTGCCAAATTCAGACTTAAATTGAATAAAGTAGGTAAAACCATTACACCATTCAAATATGACCTAAATCAAACAACTTTCGATTATACAGTGGAAGTGAGAACTAGATTCAAGGGATTAGATCTGATAGAGTGCCTGAAGAACTATGGATGGAGGTTTGTGACATTGTACAAGAGGCAGTAATCAAGACCATCCTCAAGAAAAAGAAATGCAAAAAGGCAAAATGGTTGTCTGAGGAGGCCTTACAAATAGCTGAGAAAAGAAGAGAAGCAAAGGCAAAAGACAAGAGGAAAGGTATACCCATTTGAATGCAGAGTTCCAAAGAACAGCAAGGAGAGATGAAAAAGCATTCCTCATTGATCAATGCAGAGAAATAACAGGAAACAACAGAATGGGAAAGTCTAGAGATCTCTTCAAGAAAATTAGAGATACCAAGGGAACATTTCCTGGTGGCTCAGATGGTAAGGCATCTGTATACAATGAGGGAGACCCGGGTTCAATCCCTGGGTTGGGAAGATCCTCTGAAGAAGGAAATGGCAACCCAATCCAGTATTCTTGCCTGGAAAATCACATGGATGGAGGAGCATGGTAGGCTAAGTCCATGAGGTCACAAAGAGTTGGACACGACTGAGCACCTTCACTTCAAGGGAACATTTCATGCAAACATTTCTGCCCATACAGAAATGGTATGAACCTGAAAGAAGCACAAGATGTTAAGAAGTAAGTGGCAAGAATACACAGAAGAACAATACAAAAAAGATCTTCATGAGCCAGATAATCATGATGGTGTGGTCACTAACCTAGAGCCAGACATCCTGGTATACGAAGTCAAGTGGGCCTTAGGAAGCATCACCACAAACAAAGCTAGTAGAGGTGATGGAATTTCAGTTGAGCTATTTCAAATCCTAAAAGATGATGTAGTGAAAGTGCTGCACTCAATATGCCAGCAAATTTGCCAGTCCACAATGGCCACAGGACTGGAGAAGGTCAGTTTTCATTCCCATCTCAAAGCAAGGCAATGTCAAAGAATGTTCAAACTACCATACAATTGCATTCATCTCACATGCTAGTAAAGTAATGCTCAAAATTCTCCAACCCAGGCTTCAACAGTACATGAACCATGAACTTCCAGATGTTTAAGCTAGATTTAGAAAAGGCACAGGAACCAGAGATCAAATTGCCAACATCCACTGGATCACTGAAAAAGCAAGACAGTTCCAGAAAAACATCTACTTCTGATTTATTGACTATGTGAAAGCCTTTGACTGTGTGGACCACAACAAACTCTGGAATATTCTGAAAGAGATGGGAATACCTGACCTGTCTCTTGAGAAATCCGTATGCAGGTCAGGAAGCAACAGTTAGAACTGGACATGGAACAACAGACTGGTTCCAAATAGGGAAAGGAGTACATTAATGCTGTACATTGTCACCCTGCTTATTTAACTTATATGCAGTAAATCATGAGAAAACACTGGGATGGATGAAGCACAAGTTGGAATCAAGATTACCAGGAGAAATATTAATTACCTCAGAAATGCAGATGACACCATCCTTATGGCAGAAAGTGAAGAACTAAAGAGCCTCTTGATGAAACTGAAAGAGGAGAGTGAAAAAGTGGCTTAAAACTCAACACTCAGAAAACTAAGATCATGGCGTCTGGTCCCATCACTTTATGGGAAATAGATGGGGAAACAGTGACAGACTTAATTCCGGAGGACTCTAAAATCACTGCAAATGGTGACTGCAGCCATGAAATTTTAAAAGACACTTGCTCCTTGGAAGAAAAGTTATGACCAACCTAGCAGCATATTAAAAAGCAGAGATATTACTTTGCCAACATAAGTCCATCTAGTCAAAGCTATGGTTTTTCCCAGTAGTGATGTATGGATGTGAGAGTTGGACTGTAAAGAAAGCTGAGCACTGAAGAACTGATGCTTTTGAACTGTGGTGTTGGAGAAGACTCTTGAGAGTCCCTTGGAATGCAAGGAAATTAAACCAGTCCATTCTAAACAAAATTAGTCCTGAATATCCATTGGAAGGACTGATGTTGAAGCTGAAAGTCCAATACTTTGGCCTCCTGATGCGAAGAACTGCTCATTTGAAAAGACCTTGATGCTAGGAAAGATTGAGGGCGGGAGGAGAAGGGGATGAGGACAGAGGATGAGATGGTTAGATGGCATCACTGACTCAATGGACATGAGTTTGAGTAAACTCCGGGAGTTGGTGATGGGCAGGGAGGCCAGGGGTACTGCAGTCTATGGGGTCCAAAGAGTTGGTCGCAACTGAGCGACTGAACTGAACTGAAATAGGGAAAGAGTAGCTTCACTGACAGAGGATAAAGGAGTTTTAAAGAACTGACTGATCAGCAGATCAAATCCTCAGTTCAGTTCAGTCGCTCTGTTGTGTCCGACTCTTTGCCACCCCATGAGCCGCAGCACGCCAGGCCTCCCTATCCATCACTATCTCCCAGAGTTCACTCAAACTCACGTCCATCGAGTCAGTGATGCCATCCAGCCATCTCATCCTCTGTCGTCCCCTTTTCCTCCCGGCCCCAATCCCTCCCAGCATCAGAGTCTTTTCCAGTGAATCAGCTCTTCACATCAGGTGGCCAAAGTACTGGAGTTTCAGCTTCAGCATATTCCTTCCAAAGAACACCCAGGGCTGATCTGCTTTAGAATGGACTGGTTGGATCTCCCTGCAGTTCAAGGGACTCTCAAAAGTCTTCTCCAACACCACAGTTCAAAAGCATTAATTCTTTGGTGCTCAGTTTTCTTCAGAGTCCAACTCTCACATCCATACATGACCACAGGAAAAACCATAGCCTTGACTAGACGGACCTTAGTTGGCAAAGTAATGTCTCTGCTTTTCAATATGCTATCTAGGTTGGTCATAACTTTTCTTCCAAGGAGTAGGAGTCTTTTAATTTCATGGCTGCAGTCACCATCTGCAGTGATTTTGGAGCCCCAAAAAATAAAGTCTGACACTGTTTCCACTGTTTCCGCATCTATTTCCCAGGAAGTGATGGGACAAGAGGCCATGATCTTTGTTTTCTGAATGTTGAGCTTTATCCAACTTTTTCACTCTCCTCTTTCACTCTCATCAAGAGGCTTTTTAGTTCCTCTTCACTTTCTGCCATAAAAGTGGTGTCATCTGCAAATCAAATCCTGGGAGACTTTAAATCAAGATAAGGAGATGAATGTGAAAAGATGAAAAGAAAAGTCTCTTGGTGCCAGAAGTAAAAATGAAACTCAAACTCGTAACAGTAAACAGGACTCACATTCAGCAACCATGGTAAGTATAAATCCCTTGTATGCATTTTAAAGGCTACAGTTTTAATGCTTATTCCTAAAAGAATGGAAATCACAGTATAGCTAGCACTGACATTCTTTCACAAAGCCAAAAGTCAGAAAGAAACTGTCCTTCGTGAAAAAGAACTATAAAACACTGCTCATTGGCCTTCAGCTAGGACATGGAAACTGCTGACTCATCTATGAGTAAAGAAAGAGACAACCTTAAAATTAAACACAGATGGGAGTATGGAATCAAGGGACAGTTTGACAAGATAGGAAAGTATGTGAATCTTTTATCTTTTGCTTTATGTACAATAAAACATACTAACGCTTTGTTGTTGTTATTTATCAAAGTTGTTGATACCACTGATTACTAAGTGGTACCCGACTCTTTGCAATCCAATATAGACTGTAGCCCACCAGATACCTCTGTCCATGAGATTTCCCAGACAAGAACACTAGAGTGGCTTGCCATTTCTTTCTCTAGGGGATCTTCCCTACCCAGGGAATGAACCCGCATTTCCTGCATTAGCAAGCAGATTCTTTACCACTGAACCATTAGTGAAGTCCACTCTAAAGCTTAGTAGATTAAAAATAGCCATTTAATTTTAGCTCAAAACTCTGTGCATCAACTGAGTATTATAAGCCAAAATTGTAAGAAAAGTTACCCATAAGACTATACATTAAAAAAAGTTACCAGCAATGTATACATATGGCTGAGTTCCTTCCCTGTTCATCTGAAACTACCACAACGTTGTTAATCAGCTATATAAAAAGTTTTTTTAAAAAAGTTACCAGCAAGTCTCTATTGGGCTTGCTCATATATCAGTTGGTATTGTCAGCTGGTACACAGATGATGGCCTCACTGACACGTCTGTCAGCAGGGAGGCTGCAACCTAGGGTAACAGGGGTCATGTATATATTATTATAAGCCAAAATTGTAAGAAAAGTTACCCATAAGACTATACATTAAAAAAAGTTACCAGCAATGTATACATATGGCTGAGTTCCTTCCCTGTTCATCTGAAACTACCACAACGTTGTTAATCAGCTATATAAAAAGTTTTTTTAAAAAAGTTACCAGCAAGTCTCTATTGGGCTTGCTCATATATCAGTTGGTATTGTCAGCTGGTACACAGATGATGGCCTCACTGACACGTCTGTCAGCAGGGAGGCTGCAACCTAGGGTAACAGGGGTCATGTATATATCTCATCACACTGAAAGCTAATCCACGTTTTCATACATAGAAGGAGAGAAGAGGCTCCAAAAGGCAGCAAAAGTAGAAGCTACAAGACCTCTGGAGGTCTTGGTTCAGGATTTGCACAGCCATATTCAATTGGTCAAAGCAAGTAACAAGACAAGCCCAGATTCAAGGGGTGAGACAAAATGCCCTACACCTCACAATGGAAAGAGATGCAAAAAATTGTGGCCATTTTTGCAATTTATTACAGCATGTTTAATAAAGAAAAGATACAGAAAAAAGGTAGCTTAACAGTGGAGGCAAAGAGTCATCACTGGAACATAGTGAGACTGACAGGACCCAAAGAACCATAAATTAGGTACCAAATAACCAGAGAAACTTGGAAGCTGAGACCTGACGAGGACTTCTTTAGAGGAAACCAAGGGCCTTGGAAATGGTCTATCATCTGCCCTTACTACTGAAACAATCATCATGAGAAACCCTAAATGGGATTGCCTAAATTGCCATTTAAAAATAAAACCTGGCTTTATTCAGCCATGTTAACAAAACTCAAGGACTTCACAAAATACTACTGAAGTAGACTGCATGACTTAGTAAGATTAGCCTACTTGGAAATATCTTAGCATTATTTTGTATGAATAAAATTTCAGTGATATTTCTATTAATTTGAGTTTGTAGCACTTTAGAAAAGACAGGTATGAGTAAGTTTACCAGGTTCACTGGAAAAGCATGTATTTCAATGTCATCTTCTATATAGTTTCAGTTATACCAACACATTTAAAATTATTGTCGCTTCAGTTCAGTTCAGTCGCTCAGTCGTGTCGACTCTTTGCAACCCCATGAGCCGCAGCATGCCAGGCCTCCCTGTCCATCACCAACTCCTGGAGTTCATTCAGACTCACGTCCATTGAGGCAGTGATGACATCCAGCCATCTCATCCTCTGTTGTCCCCTTCTTCTCTTGCCCTCAATTCCTCCCAGCATCAGAGTCTTTTCCAATGAGTCAACTCTTCGCATCAGGTGGCCAAAGTACTGAAGCTTCAGCTTTACCATCATTCCCT
>SJXQ01010568.1:0-211267 GCA_006408695.1 Aepyceros melampus
TTTCCTTTCTGTTCTGCTTATACACTGAGAAAACCTCTCTTCCAGTTCAGCTAGAATTTGGTAGAATTCAAGAGCTCAAAGGTCTGGCAGAGATGTGTCCTATTATTAGGTATCATCGTACATTTTAGAGAAGTCTCTTGGTTGAGTGGTTATTAAAGCATTTGATTTTCTTTTCATTCTTGGGACCCACTATCCACAGATCACATTTCTATAGGACCTATAACTGCTTTGCCACACAAATTAAACACCAGGATATTTCATACATATATGCCAGTGTTTCAGTGATTGTTAATCAGAGTTTATAAAATATAAAGATAATAACCTGATATTAACATGCAAATCTGTTGTGCACCCTTTGTGTGTGAAAATGACAAACCCTGTTCAGATGCTAGTTTTCCTATCCTCTTTGTTACTCTGTTTTTAATTTATTTCAGGGAATAAAATGATTCTGTGTATCAATTTACTGTAGTGATAAAGCATATCTGTGAATCAGAATGATCAGATATTTAGTAATCTACAGGTTATTTGGCATTACATCCAGCCCCACTGAGGGTTTTAATGGGGCTACTTCCTCCATAGAATAAATACAGCCCTGGTTTTCTAAAACTGTGTCTCCAATAGTAATATGATTGCTTCACATGAAGAAGGAAACCTAGAAATGTGTTGCCTTAGGAGGAGGACTTTAAAACTTTTAAACATGTTGTTTTTGTCTTTTTCTCCCTCAGGTGCACTTCAAATGAGATAGCCAGATATTACTCACAGTGACCATGTGGTTATGAATGTTTCCAGTGGACAGCCCTCAGCCTTCACAATTTTTGAGTCAACACTGTAATTCTACCATGAATTCATGTCTATTCCAAAGGCTTTTGTCCAATAGGTTTTGCACTGAATAAACTATATTCTACTTTTTTTTTACACCAGCAACAATTATTTACACATTACAAAATGTGAGTTCTCCAACCTCAATGATTTCAAGCTCTTGACAAAGGATTTATTATGTTTATTTAAATGTTATATTACTTCTTTCTTATCCAAATCAGAGGTGCAGGCCACAAATAAAAGCTGTCTCCCAGGTTTTGTGTCTTGAGAGACTCCAGAGCCAAACTCATTTTCTAAGATTTGAGACAAAGTTGTCAAAGATGTTTTTTTACTGTTTCCAGAATTACCTATTACTTTCCAATTATATCAGGGATTCTGTTTACTTGAAGACTGTGTGAAGTTACTGTTTTGTGTCCATTTCCTTTAACATGACTAGGATACATTTTCCCACCAAAAGACCTTTGGTTAAAATGCTACAGAGAAAACTGATAGGAAAAAACATATAACATACTGTAGTTTAAGTAACCCCCCCCCAAAAAAAGAAAGGATATATGGTTAAATACAGAAGGACAATATATGTTCTGAAAGAGAAGAAAGAGAAAATATGCTTTCTCAAAATAGGAGCCCTTCTAGGGGATTTGCTAATGAAGGACAGATGTGTGCTAGACTGTCTTCTAGATAGAGGATTTTATTTTATTTTTTACATTACAAATTGTGGCAAAGTATGTACCCTCCAAAAGACCTCTGGTTAAAATGCTACAGAGAAAACTGATAGGAAAAAACATAGAACATACTATAGTTTAAGTAACACCCCCTCCAAGAAAAAGGATATAAGGTTAAATACAGAAGGACAATATATGTTCTGAAAGAGAAGAAAGAGAAAATATGCTTTCTCAAAATAGGAGCCCTTCTAGGGGATTTGCTAATGAAGGACAGACGTGTGCTAGACTGTCTTCTAGATAGAGGATTTTATTTTATTTTTTACATTACAAATTGTGGCAAAGTATGTGTAACATAAAATTTACCATGTAACCATTTTTAGTCACACAATCCAGTGGCATTAATCGCATTCACAGTGTTATGCAGCCACGCTGTCTGGTAAATTTTGGTAATTATGTGCTCCCTCTTCAGTGTGTTATTTTTGCAGAGTCATTTTTATAAGTTTCATTTTTTTTAGGAGGAATCTGTTTCCTGTGAGTTTTGAGCTTGATTGGCATAAATTTATTCACAATATCTTATATGTTTAATATCTGCAGCACCTCTAACTGTTCTTTTGGCTTTTTAATTTTCTTTTAGCCTTCTTTTTTATGAATAGTCTTGCATAACTTTTTCCTGATTTCAAAGAATCACCTTTCTCCTTGATTGAATTTTGGTAACTATGTGCTTCCTCTTCAGTGTGTTATTTCTGCAGGGTCATTTTTATAAGTTTCATTTTTTTAGGAGGAATCTGTTTCCTGTGAGTTTTGAGCTTGATTGGCATAAATTTATTCAAAATATCTTATATGTTTAATATCTGTAGCACCTCTAACTGTTCTTTTGGCTTTTTAATTTTCTTTTAGCCTTCTTTTTTATGAATAGTCTTGCATAACTTTTTCCTGATTTCAAAGAATCACCTTTCTCCTTGATTGATGCTCTCTTTTTCCCTTAGTTCATCATATGATTCTTTCCTTCAACTTTTCCATAACTTTGAGGTTTTTTCTCTAAGTTCTTAAATTGAAAAGAGATTATCAATGTCCTTGTTTTTCTAATATAAAGCTGACTTTTTCCCCTAAGATCCACTTGAGCTGCCACCTGCAAGTTTTGGTACTCACCACCATCAATAGCCATACTATTATGTATTTTCTAATTCCTAATTTAATTCATTAATATATCTTTTACCCATGAGTTATTCATAAGTATAATGTTCTCTAAATTTAAAATGCTAATGGACTTTTTAAAATTAGATTCAGCCATGTGGAACTGCTAACATTCAGTTTTTTAATAAGCTATAAAGTGGCAGGTTCATAGGGTTCAACACATAGTTTTCTTTTGTTTTTAATATATAACTTAATTTCATTTGGTCAGAAAACATCTTTTTCCTATTTGGAACCAGTCTGTTGTTCCATGTCCAATTCTAACTGTTGCTTCCTGACCTGCATGCAAGTTTCTCAAAAAGCAGGTCAGATGGTCTGATATTACCATCTCTTTCAGAATTTTCCACAGTTTATTGTGATCCACACAGTCCAAGGCTTTGGCATAGTCAATAAAGCAGAAATAGATGTTTTTTTCTGGAACTCTCTTGCTTTTTTGATGATCTAGCAAATGTTGGCAATTTGACCTCTGGTTCCTCTACATTTTCTAAAACCAGCTTGAACATCTGGANTCAGAATTTTCCACAGTTTATTGTGATCCACACAGTCCAAGGCTTTGGCATAGTCAATAAAGCAGAAATAGATGTTTTTTTCTGGAACTCTCTTGCTTTTTTGATGATCTAGCAAATGTTGGCAATTTGACCTCTGGTTCCTCTACATTTTCTAAAACCAGCTTGAACATCTGGAACTTCACAGTTCATGTATTGCTGAAGCCTGGCTTGGAGAATTTTGAGCGTTACTTTACTAGAGTGTAAGATGAGTGCAATTGTGTGGTAGTTTGAGCATTCTTTGGCATTGCTTTTCTTTGGGATTGGAATGAACACTGACGTTTTTCAGTCCTGTGGCCACTGCTCAGTTTTCAAAATTTCCTGACATGTTGAATGCAGCACTTTTACAGCATCATCTTTAGGATTTGAAATAGCTCAGCTGGAATTCTATCACCTCCACTAGCTATGTTCATATTGATGCTTTCTAAGGCCCACTTGACTTCACATTCCAAGATGTCTGGCTCTACGTGAGTGTGAGTGATCACACCATTGTGATTATCTGGGTCATGAAGATCTTTTTTGTACAGTTCTTCTGTGTATTCTTACCACCTCTTTTTAATATCTTCTGTTTCTGTTAGGTCCATACCATTTCTGTCCTTTATTGTACCCATCTTTGCATGAAATGTTCCCTTGGTATCTCTGATTTTCTTGAAGAGATCTCTAGTTTTTCCCATTCTATTGTTTTCCTCCATTTCTTTGCATTGATCACTGAGGAAGGCTTTCTTATCTCTCCTTGCTTTTCTTTGGAATTCTGCATTCAGATGGGTATATCTTTCCTTTTCTCCTTTGCTTTTTGCTTCTCTTCTTTTCAGAGCTATTTGTAAGGCCTCCCCAGACAGTCATTTTGCTTTTTTGCATTTTTTTTCCATGGGGATGGTCTTGATCTCTGTCTCCTGGACTGCCAGGAGCCAGTGTGAGGAACCCTGCCCATGACAAATGTCCTAAGGAAGGAAGCCTGACAAAACACAAGGGCGTGATCAGGCTTCGGGGTTCCCCCTGGAATTTCCTGAGCATCCACCCCCCAAAACCAGAGTCAGCCTGCCTTACTGTGCTGTGCTTTCCACTTTCCTGACATTGCAAGGAGCTATCCCCGACCACCTTTCTCTAAAAGAATTCAACTTAGAGCTCTGGTCTCCTGGGCATAATAAAGTGTTCCAATCCAAATCCCTCTGATAGCTTTCTAACTTGCCTGACAGGTCTGTCCGGATTTTTACAACTGTGCATGTGATTGTTGACAACCTCCTAACCACGAGAGGCACAGAAAACTTAAATTCTAGGAATAATCATTAGAATAAAAGTGATTAAGGGTTTCATTGTTGAACCAATACTTGCTGTCAAGTTTCCATATCCTTTATTTGTTGTGTACCCGGGAGTGTGTCATTAATATAGCTGGTATATAGAAAAAATAAGTGTCAACATAGATCTTTGAGTTAAGTATTTTCTTTGTTATAACACATTGCACCTTTGTTCTATAGGAATGTAACTTTATTTAGTGCTTTGAGGGTGATGCAAATTAAAAACACTTCAGGGAAAATGAGAATAACATTCATCAAGGAAGAAAGCCATAAAGTGTTAACAGGCTTCTTGGCCAGAAGATAATGTAAATCACCTGAGACCTTTTGNTTTCGGAGAGAAGGGGAGAGAAGAGGGAAGGGGGAGAGAAGCGGGAGCGGGAAAGGAGCGGGCCGGGCCGGGTCCCGCGCGGCGCTCGCGGTCGCCGGCCTCCAGCGGAAGCCTGCCTGTTGCTTCGCCGTCTCCCTGAGGAAAGCGAGCGGCGCTTCCGACGGAGTTTCCAGTCGGGCGGCGCCGTGAGGGGAGCCGCGAAGGGGGCGGCGGCTCGCGCGGTCCCGGGCCAGCGCCGACGCGTCCCCGCTCCCCCTTGGGTCGGAGCCGCCGGGCGGGGCCCTCGGGGGTCAGTGTGGGGCGTTGCTCGCCGGCGACCCGCCGACCCCTTCCGAGTCCGGTCCCTTGAGGCGGATCCCGCGCTCGGGCCACGGAGGACGGGGGTCGGGCCGTGCCGCCCCGAGTGGGAGCCTGCCGGGGCATCCCGGCCTGAACTGCAGTTTCCTGCCGTAGTGCCGCAGGCCGAGGCCCTTTTCCTCTTCCCCTCGAGCCTTGAGCGGCAGAGACCCGCGCTGGGAAAGAGGAGTGCGAACCTAAACCCCTCTGCGAGGTCTGTTACCTGCAAAGACCGCGCTCAGCTCCTGAATAAGAATTCCGCGCGGCCGGCGGCTCCGTGCTCCGTAAGAGTCAGGGCTTTAAAGTCTGGCTTCTGCATCCGGTCCCTTGAGGCGGATCCCGCGCTCGGGCCACGGAGGACGGGGGTCGGGCCGTGCCGCCCCGAGTGGGAGCCTGCCGGGGCATCCCGGCCTGAACTGCAGTTTCCTGCCGTAGTGCCGCAGGCCGAGGCCCTTTTCCTCTTCCCCTCGAGCCTTGAGCGGCAGAGACCCGCGCTGGGAAAGAGGAGTGCGAACCTAAACCCCTCTGCGAGGTCTGTTACCTGCAAAGACCGCGCTCAGCTCCTGAATAAGAATTCCGCGCGGCCGGCGGCTCCGTGCTCCGTAAGAGTCAGGGCTTTAAAGTCTGGCTTCTGCGGTGGTAGAAGATGGGCAAAGACAAGGGAATGACTAAGGTGGCCAACCTGTGAGTCGGACATGGAGGATCAGGTTCTTTGGTGGCCCGAGGAGCCCGCCCACCAGGTCAGGGTGCAGGGGGCCCTTGCGTCCCCTACTTTGCCTCGCCCCTTCCACAGCTACCAGTCAGCCAGTGGCACTCACCAGTGGAACCAGAATGAGGGGGTGCATGCATTTATACAGATCCATTCCAGCGTCTGAAAATGATCTTAGTCCATGCTCCCCTGCCAGGGAAGAAGTTTGATCAGATGTGTAGGTTCCCTGGGTTGGGAAGATCCCCTGGAGAAGGGAACGGCTATTGACTCCAGTGTTCTGGCCTGGAGAATCCATGGGCTGTATAGTCCATGGGATCGCAAAGAGTTGGACACGACTGAGCAACTTTCACTTCGCTTTCACTTACTTGGGCGTATTTCTCCATTATGGATCCTCCCCTCTTACAGAATGACACAAAGACAGTACCTGTGTGCCTATTCTCAGTAAACTCCCACCTTCCTTGAACCTTGAGGTCTGATGATTTTGTTGGCAAACAATCAGATGTAAAACCAAGTAAGAAATGCAGTTGCTCCTTGGGGCATGAATACTGACCTGGTGGCCTTTACCTAGAAAATCAACCAACACTCATAAATGGAAGAAAGTCAGCATTTTGAGCTGAATATAAAACCATGCCAACTACACACAGTCATAAATTCATAGAAAAGGCAGAGCAGACATAGATTTGCAGGAATTTACTAGTTAAGGGAACTGGGGATAGACACACATAACCAGAGACTGCTTCCTCAATTATAGAAAGAGGGTGATAATAACATGAAGAATTGTTATTAGCATGACAAGTTATGTAAAGTTCCTGGTCCATGGTAAATGTTAAAGAGGCATTTCAGGGCATCCCTGGTGGCTCAGTGGTAAAGAATCCACCTGCCAATGCAGGAGATGTGGGTTTGACTGATCCAGGAAGAGCCCACGTGCTGCAGAACAACTGAGCCCATGGGCCTCAGCTATTGAGGCTGTGCTCTAAAGCTGGAGAGCCACAGCTACTGAGCCCACGCTCCGCAGCCACTGAAGCCCGTTCGCCCTGGGGGTTGTGCTCTGCAACGGCAGAAGCCACCACCATGAGAAGCCCGCACACACAACTAGAGAATAGGGGCCCCCCAACCAGCTCCGCAACTAGAGCAAAGTCCATGCAGCGGTGAAGACCCAGCATAGCCAAAAATAAATTAATTAATGAAATTACTTTTTAAAAGAGGTATTTCCAAAGTTAAGCAATAGAAACATTGTCATCACAAACGAAACTTTTTTCCTCCCTGAATCCAACATGTTTTAAAAGATCTTACTTACAAAGCTGATCACATCATTTAATTAATGATTCGTTTCTCCCACCTTAAATGATCAAAGATATAATGGCTGGAGATTCTGATCGGCACGAATTAGCCAGTGTTGCCAATTCTGAGTTGATAAAGTGCAAAGCAAATCAAAAAAAGGTTGACATCTCATTTTGCCATACTATTTTGTGTGTAAATGTTTTGTTAAGCTTCTTGAAAGACTGGAAATAAAGTATGAATTCCCATTTTCACTACACTAGCCCCGAGAGATCCCAGGCACCCAGCTCAAAGTTTCACAATTGTGCTCAAGTTCATTGTCAGAATACACAAACATCCACCTTGTAAAAGTAGAAGGAGGCACCCAGCCAGGGAGCAGCAGGAAAGAGGCGGGGGCTGCTCTGCCGTTACCCCATGTTGTCTTCCTCCACCAGCTCTGCCCATGAGCCCCGCAGTGTATTGTGCAAAGAGAAAAGATAACAGGCCAGGCATGAGGTACTGGAGGCCAAAAGAAGAAATGAAAAGGAAATTGGAATTCTCTCATGCATGATTCATGCATACAGTTAATCCCCACTATTTCTGAAGACCGGTTTGAAGTATCAGATTGTATAATATTTTTTCTTTCTTTTTTCTTGGTACAAGAATGAAGACCTGTTTAGAATGGAAACAAACTTCAATACAAATTTCTAAAACTTGACAAGTTTTCCACACACCACCAAATCCAGAAAAATCACATATTTTTATTAATTAACTTCCTAAAATACCTTTGCAGTACTTTTCCCCCATGTGTTTTGGCTGCATACTTTTGATCATTTCTTTGGAATGACTTTTTTTTTTAGCAGTTGCATTGAGATGTAACTCATACACCTCACCCACCCAAACCGTACAGTTCAATGTGTTTTAGTAAATTCACAGAGTTGCACAATAAGTTTTATACAAATTTTATCACCCCAGAAAGAAAGCTATATGTTTAGCAGTCACTGCTCTTCTCTTTTAATCCCTTCAGCCCCACACAACCACTAAGCTTCTTTATATCTGTATGGACTTGCATCTTTCGGACTTTTCATGTAAATGGAATCGTGTACTACGTGTCTTTTCGTGAGTGATTTCTTTCACTTGGCCTAACATTTTCAGTGCTCATCCACGATCAACATATACCAGAACTTCACTCCTATGAAACACATAATATTTCACCGTAAGGCTAGGCCACATTTTATTTACCCATCCATCAGCTGATGAACATTTGTGTTGTTCTACTTTTTGGCTTTCATGAACACTGCTGCCATAAACACTCCTGCAAGTTTTTGTATGGATGTTCTATTCTCATTTCTCTTGCATAGAATTCATGGGTCATAGGTAACTCTGTTCAATTTTAGTGCCAAACTGTGCATCTCAATGGCTGCACCATCTTGTATTCCCATGTACGAGGGTTCCAAGTTCTCCACATCCTAAGCCAACACTGACTATTGTCTGTATTTGATTATAGCCATTCTAGTGGGTGAGGTAGTAGAATAATCCTATAACTACATTTTCTATGGGTAAAATAAGTATTTTCTCCAGCATAGTTGATCAAACATTGTTGGGTTTTTTTTTTCTTTTACATTTTAAAAGTTCCTGTCTCACAATCATTATTGAAAATAACATGCACAATTTTAGTGTGTTGTCAAATTTAAGAAAACATCTCACATTTATTTCATATATGAACTGTAGGATTTGGGGACATTTCAAGGTTTTTAGGCAATGATTAACATTAAGTGCTCTTAAATCCATTTTTATTAATATCATTGTGTTTTTTCATTTTCTAGATGTCAGTTATTTCATGTCAAAAGAAAACTTTTCATTGTGATCTATGATTCACTCCTCTTTATTACTTGAATTCTCAAACAATAAAAGTCTTAGAACATGCATTTTTTGTTGTTTTTATTTGAAATATAGAAACAACTCTAACCTCTACAGTATTTTCAACTAAAAGACATCTTACACATTAATGATATATCAATTGTATACATATAACGGATATGTTAGGTTGAAGAACATAATCTTGTTTACTGTCAAATTCCCAGTTTCTAGCACTGCGTTGGTGCATAGTAAAGGCTCAGTGAATAACCGCTGAGTTGAAATTTGCCATTATCCAAGATAGAATATCCAGTTATTTATGTACTATTCAATTACACCGACACAACAAATATTCATCTCAGAAACACAACCTACAACCATGTTGTCCTTGAATTTTAGTAGCCCAAGGTGAAACTAAGAGGATATGTCTAGGACAAAATTCATGAGCATTTGACTATAATGAATACTGAATGGATGCCGGATGGCTAAGGGGATTGGCAGACAAGAAGCAAAGAACATAAATGCAGTCCGTCTGCTTTGGTGGTTTCAGAGAGCAGGGAATCTGAGGACAGTCAACGGAGAAGTGATATGCATCCCCTGTGGTGCACGCATAGACACGTTAGCTCACAGGCTGGACCAAGTTCACCTTTTCCCCAGGATCCAAATAGATCAGCTATCTCTGAGAAGAAGAAGAAACACAAATAAAGAAACACAAAGATTTCAGCTTATTTTTTATGATCTTTCTCATGGTCAACTATTCTTTCATTCATTCATATGACCAGTATTTCTGGAACATCTACTGTGTACTGTACTAGGTATAGTTCATGGACTTCAGCAGTAAATAAAACATTGCTGTCCTCACGGAGCTTACAGTCTCATGAGTTTGAGAAGACAGAAAATAGGTAAGGTAAGTTAATATTTATAGGACATTACATGGCGATAAGCATTTTAGAGAACAATAAAACAAGCAAGAGCAACGAGGAGTGTGGGTGTGGGGAGTGGATGGTTGCAAAGGGTGTTTGGGGAAGGCTAGCCATGCTGAGAAAGGGAAGTCTCAGTGAGGACAAGAAGGAGGCCAGCGTGCCAGCCTTGCAGATGGGGGATAAACTGCCAGTGCAGAGACCACTGCAACAATGTCAGTGTACAGTGTGAGTGACAGGTGGTGGCGGGAGGTGTGATATGTGGGGTCTCACAGGTCACTGTGAGGATCCGGGCTTTTAACTGACTTTGGAAGCTTTTGAGCAGAGAAGCAGTGTGATCTGATTGTGTTTTACCAGGATTACCAAACCAAGACAGCATTTTAAAAAGCAGAAACATCACTTTGCCGACAAAAGTCCATATAGTCAAAGCTATAGTTTTTCCAGTAGTCATGTCCAGGTATTAGAGTTGGACCGTAAAGAAAGCTGAGTACCGAACAATTGATGCTTCTGAACTGTGGTGTTGAAGAAGACGCTTGAGAGTCCGTTGGACTGCAAGGAGATAAACCAGTCCATCCTAAAGGAAATCAACCCTGAATATTCATTAGAAGAACTCATGCCTGCAGAAGCTGAAGCTCCAATACTTTTACCTCCTGATACAAACAGCCAACTCATTAAATACCCTGATGCTGGGAAAGATTGAAGGCAGGAGGAGACGGGAGCAACAGAGGATGAGATGATTGGATGGCATCATCAAGTCAATGTACATGAATCTGAGCAAACTCCAGGAGATAGTGAAGGACAGGGAAGCCTGGAGTGCTGCAGTCCATGGGGTCGCAAGGAGTCACAAAGGGTCGGAGTCGACTTAGTGACTGAACAACAACAAGGATTATCTTATATGGGGCGTTGGAAACAGGGAGAAGAATTAGGAGGATAACACAATAATCCAAGTCACTGAGGCAAGGGGCAAAGGCCAGGGTGGCAGAAGAGAAGGTGATGAGAAATGTTCAGAATCTGTCGTTTTCTGAAGGCTGGGCTGACAGGACTGGCTGATAGATGGAGGGTGGAAGAGAAAGAGAGCCAAGGATGACAAGGATTTGGGAGAGAACTGCTTAAAAGATGGATTTGGTGAAGTGAGCTGGGAAGACTACAGGGGGAGCCGGACTGGGCAGGGGAGGTCAGCCCTCAGCTTTGGACAGGGTGAGTTACAGGCGCCTTTTAGACTGGCATCCCGCGGCAGTGCTGCATAAACAGCTGGAGATCAGAATTCAGGGAAGAGGTCGGTGCTGGAGCGATTCGGAAGTTAGAGTAGAAATGGTATCTGCATCCATGAAACGAGAAGAGATTACCAAAGGAGTGGATTGGCAGAAGAAAAGAGGAGAGTCCAGCGCAAAACTAAGAAATTAGAGAGATGAGTAAGAACCAGCAGAGGAGGCTGATGGAGTAGGAGGAAAGCAAATAGATGTTCTTCAAAGGAATATTTTCAGGTAATTTTTACATGAAACGTTTTCCTCTCTCAAGTTTTCAATTAGTAGTTTCTCCGTCTTCACGCCCTGCCCCCTGCAATCATCACTTCTCTTTTTTATTACCATGCCCATTCCATCATTTTCAAGAAAAATGGAAGAGAGTGTTTAAACTAGCAGTTTCTCACTTTGTCTCAAGCTAATTTGTTATACCTGACCTAGTCAATTAATATTTGCTATTTTTGTACAAAAATAATTACTTCTAGAATTCAATAAAAAGATACTTGATTCATACAGAGGTTTCCAGCCTGATAGAAATTAATTATTAGTTATTTTGTAATTAATTTATTTTTTGTGACAAAAGAAAAGAACTGCCAACCACAGCTTCTAGGAATTATAACAAGGAAAAGCTAATGGAATCAAGATTCACATTAAAACCAGGTTGTTGAATAAGTTCCATGCTGCTGTGACCAGAACTGTCCTCCATAATTGTTTCATTTGGTGGGAGACACTCTTCTCTTCCATTAACTGAAAACTTGGCAGGCCCGGAAATCGTCCAGCTCACTCTAGACACAGGGTCGATTCAGTAATTAAAGGGTCCTGTCTGAGAGTTCCCAGACTTCGCCTGGCACCAGATCTTCTTTGCTGCTCAACTGCAAGCGTACTCTGGAAGGAGACAGTGGGCGACAAGCTCTGCTCCTGTTCTTCAGCTCTGGGTACCTCCGGGACACCTCCTCTTTTTCCTGAGATGCTCCAGCCCACCCCTTTGAAGAGACCCCAAGAAGGCTGACCCCAGGCCAGCTCTCTCGCATGCGGACCATGTCTGGTCCACGAGAACATTTGTGGCCCTTGCTCAGCAACTCTGGAAGCTCAAGCTAACCCCAACCACAGAGCAGGGGGTCTCACGCCCTGCCCCCAGAGCACTCAGTCTCCCTCACACCGAGTTTCCCGGGGGGCAACAGTCTCCATGAGCTTTCCGGTCTGAGTGAGACCACCATCCTCAGCGCTTTCCAGCTACAGGGGACAGTTTCAAATGTCTCCAGTGGGTCCCTTCACTAGGCTTGGGGTCACAGAGTAGAACATTCCACCTTCCCCTAATGGGGAGCAGGACCAAGCGACAGCTCTAGTCACCATCTGCTCCCAGTCTCTTCATAGCGTTCCTGTTAGTCACTCAGTCGTGTCCAACTCTGCGACCCAAGGGCTGCAGCCCGCCAGGCTCCTCTGTCCATGGGATTCTCCAGGCGAGAATACTGGGGTGAGTAGCCATGCTCTTCTCCAGGGATCTTTCCAACCCAAGCATCGAACCTGGGTGTCCTGCGTGGCAGCTAGACTCTCTACCATCTGAGCCACCAGGAAAGCCCAATCTCCTCACACTCACTTCCATTTAGAGCTTTGATCTGACTGTGGGATCCAAGATTGTGAGGCAGGATCCCAGAACCATCTTCGCAGAACTCTGCACATGTGGAGGAGGTCTGTTTCACATCTACTTTGATCCACTTTCATATCTAATGCCTTCACACCTCAGTATAGAACCTGAGACAGAAAGAGCCCCATTCTACCTATCATATTCTTATACTTCTTGGGTTGAAAGAGTCAAAGCCTTTTTTTTCTTGCTATAAATACATGAGTACATATATTTACATGGACATTTAAGTATGCCGCTGCTGCTAAGTCACTTCAGTCGTGTCCAACTCTGTGCAACCCCCTAGATGGCAGCCCACCAGGCTCCCCCATCCCTGGGATTCTCTAGGCAAGAATACTGGAGTGGGTTGCCATTTCCTTACGTATTGTATCTCTGGATGTAGCTTTTAATCACCTCCATTGTAGGCTCACACGTTTCAAGGTGATGGTTCTGAAAGACTGGGTCCCTTGTGGACAGAAATCACTGAAAAATCTCTCCATCCACACCTAGCCCAACCCACCACAACTGCACTGTGAATACTGCAACATTCACACGACCTGTTCCTCATTCCTATCCTGTCCAATTTGATCAATACTAGCCATGTGTAGCCATTTAAATGTAAAAGGAATTCCACTAAACTAAAACCCAGTTTCTGAGCCTGACCACTATAGTTAGGCAGCAGACAGAACATTTTCATCATCTCAGAGTTCTGTTGGACAGCCCTGCCTCACACGGAGTTTGGCATATAGGAGGCACTGAATAAATGACAAGCCAAAGTTTGGTCCAAAGATGCTGTTACTGGAAGGGGGACCCAGGAGTGAGCTCTTGTCTAATACCAGACATGAACTGTCCAAGGAGAAACGCATGATGACGAAGCAAGAGTGTATTGGAGAGGGGCGCCCAGGCAGAAAGACGCAGGGCAAGGGAACCCAGGAGGGCTGCTCTGCCAGGTGGCCCACAGTCTCGGGTTTGACGGTGACGGGGTTACTAGCTTTGGGGGTTGCCTCGGGCCAGTCATCTTTCTTGTGCCCATATTTGGTCTGACTCAGGGTCCCTCCTGATGGCAGACGCATCTCTCAGACAAGATGGTTTCCTGCATGAGGGTTTCTGGGAAATTGGTGGGACATATTATGGGCTGGCATCTCCTCGCTCCTTCCAGCCCCTCCCAAATTCTCCTGGTTAGTTTTAGGTAGCAGCACCATGCTCGTTATTAAGACCTTCTTTTGTGAGACAACTCAGGCAAGTGGTTATTATCATGCCTGGCCAAGGTGGGTGGTTACAGTCAACAGTTCCCTAACAATACGATATGATTGCCCTGGTTTGATTTTCTGAAAGTATAAAGCCTTTTGTATAGTACCAAGTACTGACTCAACCATCAAGAACAAAAACTCAGGTACATGGGTATGGCTGCTTTTCTATTTCACACTTGCAAACCTATTTGCATCCTCCTACTCCACAAGCAAAAGCTTTACCATCAATTACAGAAAATGTTTGGGAAAAAGTCCCCACTTCCCTCAAAAAACAAATTATTTCTTCAGGATTATTCCAGTGAAAAGGAATTGTTGCAAAACAGTGTTTTTATTGAAGGGGGATTCCACATAAAAACTACTTTGCTGAAATAAGCACTTCACATGTAGTATTTTCCCAGAGTAGAAATGACCTGAGGAAATTACCGATGCCTGCGTGTGTTCACATTTGTAAAAGTGTCCTGGCGAGCTTCCCTGGTGGTCCAGTGGGCGAGAATCCACCTGCCAATGCAGGGGACACAGGTTAGATCCCCGGTCCGGAAAGATCACACATGCCACATGCCAAGGGGCACTAAATCGATGCAGCACATAGAGCGCGTGCTCCTCACCAAGAGAGAGCCTGCATGCAGTGAGGAAGACTCGGCACAGTCAAAAAGAACGACAAGCCGTCCTGGCGTTCAAAAGCAGTCTCTATCGTCACAGTTCTCCCCATCCTTCTGGCAGGCTTTTAGTGATAATGGCAGATCCCAGAAGCTGGATCTGTAAATGTTCTGAATTGTGACCCCAAGAAACTCAGAGCAGACTACCCCCCAGGTGCAGAGAGCACTCTTTCTCTATTTGCTTCCTTTTCGCCTCCTGCCCAGTGCACAGTGCCCAGCAAAGAGGAGGCGCCCGTCCAATGCTCCCTGAATGCACAGGTGAATGAATTCTCTCTCCTCATCCTGGGAGGGACTAGTGTGTGTTTAGGGAGTCTTTTGACTTCAGTGGCTCTACAGAGGAAAGTGCTGGCGAACGCTGTCAACAAAGCAGGTAGGAGGACTTCTGACAGAACACTCATCACAAAATCCCAGCTTTATGCACTCCGATATCTGAAAGTTTCTGTAACTGTGTTTATGAAGGGTGAGAAATCTACCCGTTCTGTTTCCTACTAAAGATTCATTCTGGACATACCTGCCTAATTACCTGCAAGATAATTACCAGACAAGTTCTTAGGGGTGAATTCTGACAGTGGTTCTTTTTAAATCACTTCATCTCTGAGTCCTGTGAGTAGAGCTATTTTGGTCTAGTTATTCATATAAATCCACAGTCAGTAACCCTGGAGAAAAGGGGTTTTTTTTCCCCCCTTAAAATTGGCTTTATTGATGTATATTTTGTTGTTCAGTTGCTAACTCATGTCCAACTCTTCATGACCCATGGACTGCAGCACGCCAGGCTCCCCTGTCCTTCACCATCTCCTGAGCTTGCTCACACTCATCGAGTGTGATGCCCATCGAGTTGGTGATGCTATCGAACCATCTTGCCCTCAGTCATCCCCTTCTCCTCCTGCCTTCTATCTTTCCCAATATCAGGGTCTTTGCTAATGAGTCAGTTCTTTGCATCAGGTGGCCAAAGTATTGGAGCTTCAGCATCAGTCCTTCCAATGAATATCCAGGACTGACTTCCTTTAGGATGGACTGGTTGGTTCTCCTTGCAGTCCAAGGGACTCTCAAGAGTCTTCTCCAACACCACAATTCAAAAGCATCAATTCTTCAGCACTCAGCCTTCTTTATGATCCAACTCTCACATCCATATATGATTACTGGACAAATCATAGCTTTGACTACACAGACCTTTGTCAGCAAAGTAATGTTTCTTTTCAAATGCCTACTAGGATTTCAGTTGGGATTGTACTGAATCTATAGGTAAGTTTGGAGAGTACTGACAATCTCAACAACATCTAGTCTTCTGAAACATAAACATGTGCCTTACATCCTTTTATTTAGTCTCTTGATTTTTTTCAGCAAAGTTATGCTGTTTACAGTGTATGGAATTTGTATATATTTTATTGTTCTATACAGAAGTGTTTCATGCTTTTTGATATTATTCTAAATGTTATTTTCTTATCCTTTTATATTTCTTAATATAAAGAAATAAATTTTATTTTTGTGTATTGATCTTGAATCCTATGACCTTGCCAGCTCTTACTGTCACCTCATTTATTCTACTAGTTTTTAAACAAATTTCTTATGATTTTCTACATACCTGATCATGTCATTTGTGAATAAACGCAGTTTCACTTATTGCTTTATTGCACCGGTCAGAATTTTAGTATTGTATTGAGTAGAACTGATAAAGACAGATATCCTCGCCTAGTTTCTGGTCCAAGGGGAAGCACCTAGTCATCCCCTATTAAGTATGAAGTTAACTGTAAGTTTTTGGTAGATGCCTTTTATCAGGTTGAGAAAAGTTTCCTTCTATTCCTAGTATGTAGAGAGGCTTTTTCCTTGTTTGATTGTTTTTTGTTTTGTTTTATAAGGAACGAGTATTGAATTTTGTCAAATGCTTCTTCTGCATCTATTAAGATATTCATATAATTTTTCTTTCTTATGCTGTAATTTTGGTAAATTACATTGGTTGATTTTCAAATGTTAAACCAATTTTACATTCCTGTGGTAAACCTCATTTGATCATGATATATTATTGTATTAGCCTGCTAAAGCAGCCATAACAGAATACTACAGACTTTGAGGCTTAAAAAATAGAAATTTATTTTCTCTCAGTTCTGGAGGCTGGAAGTCCAAGAACGTGGTCCCAGCAAGGATGGTTTCCAACGAGACCTCTCTTCCTGGCCTGCAGATAGACAGTTATTCCCTCTGTGACCTCAGATGGTCTTTCCTCTGCATGCATACATCTCTGATATCTTCTGCTATAAGAACACCAGTCCTGCTGGATTAGACCCCATCCCGATGAACTCACTTAACCTTAATCACTTCCGTGAAGTCTCCATTTACAAATACAGTCACACTGATGGATTAGGAGTGAGTGAAAGCCGCTCAGTCGTGTCCGACTCTTAGCGACCCCATGGACTATACAGTCCATGGAATTCTCCAGGCCAGAATACTGGAGTGGGTAGTCTTTCCCTTGATAAAGGGATTCTTTACCAACTGAGCTATCAGCGAAGCCCAAAGCCTGGTGTGCTGCAGCCCATGGGGTCACAAACAGTCAGACACGACTGAGCTGAACTGAATTGAGGGATTAGGGCTCCAACATATGATTTGGGGGGTGGAGGACATAATTCAGTTCATAACAATTATTCCTTTTACATGTTGCTGGATTCAATTTGGTAATTATTTTTACAATGTTTTACATATGCTTATGTCTATGGTTTCTTTCTTTGTGATGTATCTTTCAGTTTGAATATTAAAGTAATGCTGACCTCATAAAATGAGCTGGGAAACTTTTCTCCTCTCCTACTTCCTAAAAGAGTTTGTGTAGAATCAATACTGTTTCTTCCTTAACTGTTTGGTATAATTTACCCTTGCTGTCCTTTGGACTTGCAGTTTTCTTGTGAGAAGGTTTTAATTACAAATTCAATTTCTTAAAAAATACATATATAAGTATATGCAATAATAAGACATAAAATATACACATATGCAATTATTCAGGTTATCTAAGCTTGAGTGAGCTTCTGGAGAATTCGTTTATTTCATCTGTGTTGTCAAAATGCTTGGGATAAAGCCTTCCATAGTATTTCCTTATTATCCTTCAATGTCTTTATGATCTCTAGTGATGCACTTGCTTTTGCTCTTGATGCTGGTCATTTGTGTCTTGCCTGTTTTTTCCTCATCAGTTTAGCTAGCTGCTGCTGCTGCTGCTAAGTCACTTCCGTCATGTCTGGAGTGAGTTGCCACTGCCTTCTCTGAGTTTAGCTAGAGGCTTGTCAATTTTACCGATATTCTTAAAGAATCAACCTTTTGTGTCATGGATTGTCTATATTGTCTTCCTGTCTTCTATTTTATTGATATCTGCTCTTATATTATTTCCATATTTCTGTTTCCTTTGGATTACTTTGATTTTCTGCTTCTGGCTTCTTAAGGTTGCAGCCTAGAAAGAGCTTAAGCTAATGGCAAAGAAGATAGGGTAGATTATAAGCAGCTCTGGACTATGGAAAAGACGTGGTACATCCAGAAAAGATGTGGGGCCTGGCAGATAATACCTCCAGATTCTATAGATACTCCAATACACACACAATATGTGTAATATTACACAATTACAATACGTGTAATACCTTCTCCCGACTCGGCGCTCTTCTCTCCTGCCATATCGACTTAGTCTCTGCTCTTCCACCACCCTTTCGTTTCTGAATCACTGAGACAGAAGAAGCTCAACGTGGCCACTGTCGTGATCCCTGAGGACAGTCCCAGTGTCTGTTGGAAAATGTTCCTGGATGGGCGGCTTCTCCCTCTGGTCTCTCTTCTTCAGCTCCCTGCTAAGCGTGGCTCATCACCATGGAATATATGGCAGAAGCCTTTCTGTGCGTTTGCCAGACCATTTTGATCTCCTCCTGGGCACAGCAGGTAGGCTGCATTTCCCAGCAGGTGGGGCGTATTACTAGTTCGGGTCAATGGAATGCCCATTTCCAGGCCCAGCACCTAAAATCTCCAGGACACTTTCCATGTTCTTCTTCCTGTTTTCTGGAGAGTCATCAATGCTCAGAGCAAGCAGAATTTTCATCAACCTACATTCTGTGAAGTAAGTGAGGGATAAACTTGTATCTTATTAAGCTATTGAAATGTATGGATTATTCTCTTACACTAGGAACATCACTTGGAGAAGGCAATGCCACCCCACTCCAGTACTCTTGCCTGTAAAATCCCATGGATGGAGGAGCCTGGTAGGCTGCAGTCCATGGGGTCGTGAAGAGTCGGACGCGACTGAGCGACTTCACTTTGACTTTTCACTTTCATGCATTGGAGAAGGAAATGGCAACCCACTCCAGTGTTCTTGCCTAGATTATCCCAGGGATGGGGGAGCCTGGTGGGCTGCAGTCCATGGGGTCGCACAGAGTCGGACACGACTGACTTAGCAGCAGCAACAGGAACATCACTTACGCCTACCTCAGACTACACACAATCAAGTATCAGTAATAGGCATGTTATTTTAAAACCTGCAAGAGAATTCCGCTGTTCAAAGATATGTGAATTATGCATCCCCAAAACAACAATCAACTTAGTCACGTTTTTGTACTACTTTTTGGAGAAAAAGCACCGCAGCGAACAGAATAATAATACAACAAATTTCAAGTCATCCTTTTATACTCTGCTGAATTGACCTTTGCTTGTTGACGTAGCAAAGTTAAGAACAAGCTAGAAAAGTACTCTCTTCCAACAACACAAGAGAAGACTCTACACATGGACATCACCAGATGGTCAACACCGAAATCAGATTGATTATATTCTTTGCAGCCAAAGATGGAGAAGCTCTATACAGTCAACAAAGACAAGACCGGGAGCTGACTGTGGCTCAGATCATGAACTCCTGATTGCCAAATTCAGACTTAAATTGAAGAAAGTGGGCAACACCACTAGACCATTCAGGTATGACCTAAATCAAATCCCTTATGATTATACAGTGGAAGTGAGGAATAGATTTAAAGGTCTAGATCTGATAGATAGAGTGCCTGATGAANGGAGAGGGGGACGACCGAGGATGAGATGGCTGGATGGCATCACAGACTCAATGGACGTGAGTCTGAGTGAACTCTGGGAGTTGGTGATGGACAGGGAGGCCTGGCGTGCTGCAATTCATGGGGTCGCAAAGAGTCGGACACGACTGCGCGACTGAACTGAGAAAAGTACTGGATTTCTCTGGTGGTCCAGTGCATGAGAATCTGCCTGCCAATGCAGGGGACGCGGGTTTGGTTGCTGGTCTGGGAAGATCCCACATGCCCAGGAGCACCTAAGCCCATGTGCCACGACCACTGAGCCCGTGCGCCAAGAGCTGGTGGGGCATGACAGGAGAGTGACTCCCGCTCACCGCAGCTGGAGAAAGCTCTCGTGCAGCAACGAAGGCCCAGCACAGCTGAATAAACGAATTCTTAAAAAGAACCAGCTGACTATGTACCAAACACATATGTGGGTGGGGGTATTCTCTCCTGACAGGCAAATGGGCTGAAAAGCTCTCCAATATGGAGACTGAGGACGAAAGCTTCTTAACAGCAAGCATATTAGACCTACCATAGTGCAGTTGTATGTGGGTAACACACTGATGATAGATTTGTTTTTTGCATGTTAACTAAATAGAGGTGGAAATAAAACCATGAGCAGAAGTCTCAGCTTCATAGACGGGACCTGGAGAGACACTAGAAATGGTCTAAACCAGCCTCTTTACCTTACAGATGAGGAAATCCTTCATAGACTCTTGGCACAGGTTGCAAGACACTTGCTTGAGGACAGTCATCGTAGTATTTTACTCTCCTAATGTCCTAGGTGGACACAGCCCACAATCTGCTCTATTTTGGAGCAGTGGTCACCTTCTAGGGGGGCTTCCTGCCACTCAGCCTGACTTGGGGATGGATGTGAAGGCCACCAGACCCCTGGGGGAGAGGACCGCTGGAGGAGGCCAATCTGGGGCCAATGGGTCCTGTCTGGGCCTTTCACTCCAGCCACTGTCTTCACTTGTCAAATCAGTTACACATAAAATGCTTTGCAGATTTGTAGAGCAATTTGATATTCTTTAAAAAAAAAAAATCAACATTTCATCCTCTTACACTAACCTCAAACCCACACACATCGAAATGAGATGTGGCTTTATCTATCCTTTATGTTTCTTTGCTAAACATAATACTAATAAAAAAAAATTGAAAGCCAAGTTGATTTCTTTTGTAATACAAGCTACATCAACCTGCTACTGATTTTTTTCAGCTGAAAAATATTTCCCAAAAAAGTATTAGTAATTTGTAATTGATGGATATTCAACATTAATGTCAGACTGTAGAACTCGCTTCTCGTTTTGTTGTGAATATAAGTTGAATATGCACATATTCTAGTTAAAGAACTTCTGAAACTTTTAACATTAAGAAGGAGCAAGATTTTAGTGCTCTAAAATTTGTAATTTGGTAAAAACATCATGTTGATGTCACACACAAACAGAATAACAGGACTTATCTTCAAATTTATTTTATTCAGACAAGAAGACTTTTTATGTGATTTTTTAAAGTTATTTAATAGAGATACACAGTCATATTTTTGGATATGAGATAGTTTTCCTGTTTAATTTTTTTTCTTTGTGTTTTATTGGAACTTCCCTGGTAGTCCAGTGGCTAAGACCCCACACAGCCAATGCTCGGGGCCTGGGTTCAATCCCTGGTCAGGGAACTAGATACCACATGCCTCAAGAAAAGATCCCATGTGCTGCAACAAAGATCAAAGATATAGCTGCACCTGAGACCGGGTGAAGTCAAATAAATGAATAAATAAATATTTTTTTAAAAAAGAAAGCTCCCATACTAGTTTATGCTGTTGAGGCTGTTACAGTACTTCTACAATAAACAATCGATTCTAGAATGGCTATCTATAAAAGAATGTTTTTCTTTTCTCTTTTAGAATACATTTCACTTTCCAAAGCTTCATTTCTATTTCCTGTAAGGAGTCGTGTTTCTGTTTCATTTGAAGGATCTGTGTAGATGCAGGGCTGTGAGAAGCAGGACAGATCTTAAATCTCCTCTTTCTTGCCCTCCTCCTCCGTCTCCTTTCTCCCCCTGCACTGCTCACACCCAGCCCTGCACGCTGCCCTTGGTGACCTCCCCAGGAGTCATTTCTCTTTGCTTTTCCCCAGGCTCCCCGCAGCCTCGCTCTAAGGCTCTCAGTCCGTCCCCCGCCTCCTCAGCTGCCGTCACAGTCACACTCCCAGGAGCGGCAGTCTCGGAGTGGTCCAGATGGCCCTGACACCAGGTCCCACAGACCAGCCTGTGACTGAGCGGATTTCGGCAGCTCTCTGCACACATTTAGCAACTAGGCCGGAGCTGTCACCATACAGTGCTGTCAGAGAGAAAGAAAGAAAAACGAGAAAGAAGTCCACGCTGGTGAAAACTAGACTGGTTCACTGCCTGCTTGCTGATGAGGAGTTAAAGGACAAGGTGACGATAGAAATAAATATTTAGAGAAATGTGACTATAGACAGGCAACAATATGCATAAGGAAATAACGCAGCGTCAGAACACATGAGCCGACGGCATAAGGAAACCGGTTGGAAAAAAAAAAAAAATCTCCATTTGAAAAGGACCTAAGAGGTCTCAAAGGAAAACTTGGCTGAGACTAGACAGTCCAAATTAGTGACTGTTTTTTCCTGGAATTAAGGCCAACTCAGGGCAAAAGTCTGAGAGAGGGGGTTGCTCCATGTGAGGCCGTTTTACCACTAACATTGACGACTGTGTCACAAACATGGGTTCCCCCAGATGTCCCATCATGGCGAGAACCCAGCACAGCGAAGGTTGAAGGATGAAAATCGAAGTCCCTCCTCCGTCCCCTCCTCCCCAGATTCACGGCATGGTGGACCCGGAAATCATCTATTTCAACCTCACCCTCAAGGCAGGAAGCCCTTGCACAACAGCTTTCACAGGTGGTCATCCAGTTTCGGCTTCATTGCTTCCGCAGGCAGAAAAGTGAGTCACAGCTTCACAAAGCAGCCCTTTCTATTTTTAAGCACTCTTTAGACAAAAGTCTTCCACTAATACAGAGCGAACGCTCACGCTCCGCTTACTCTGTGCCAGGCAGAGGCCTCTGTGCAGTAGCTGGACATCCCCAGACGACCCGGTGCAGGCCCTCCCGTGGTCAGAGAGGCACCCCCACCACAGCAGGGATGAGGTCTGGATGTAGGTCCCGTCCGACCTCAGAGCATTCAGCGCCACCCCTGTGCCGCGGGGCCCCGGGTCACAACGGCTCCCTGCAGCCGCCACCGCTCACTCTGGTCTGGACCCCAGAGGACAAGACCCCAGACCTCTTCCACTCCAACAGCCTTCAGACCCGTGGAGGTGGAGACGGTCCTCTCCCCGCCCTTCCCCGTCACTCCGCTCCTCACTATCATTCAACAGCAAAGTGTTGGAAGCCTCTTTCATCCAGAGGACCATCTTCTCAGGATGGGTACCAAGGAACAGACACAGTAGATCAGGTATAAACAGAGCAATAATTACAGATGAAATTCTCATGCTTGGCTCTCAGATCCAGTCAAGGAAAAGATTTTAGAGGTGACAAACACAAAAATTATCTTTACAGATATTTGCTTGTACGTATTTATGGGTACGTACAAATCTTTTCATTATTAACACAGCGATTATCATTCTAAATACATTATAGTGCCACATAATGATTACTAAAGGCCCCAACAGAATTATATTTCAGGAACTAAGAGTGCATTTGATGGATACAACCATTTCTGTGCATCTCCACTACCATGGCAACCAATTAAAATAGGTTAGCTTAATTAATTAGTTGTTGGTAAAGCACTGGGGAGATGAAAATTGCTATTAATAGATGCACAGAGTTTGGTATTAATGCTAGTGTGATAAACATCAAAGCAAAGTGCTTATGGCTGGAGCAGACCAATTCATTTCCTTTTAACTGCCATAATTTCATCATTGAATTTTATCACCTTCTTATTTTTAACAAATTGTCTAGTCTCTCTTTTATGCTTCTCTTGGCCAAATCCTAACCAACTCACATTATACACTCAGGCAGAAGAGGAAATTAACGCACATAATTCCTTCATCCCGGGGCCGTGCCTGCGCGATGAGGAGAGGGGGTTGGGATGTCGGGAGCCACACTAGGCATTACTGACACATAATGATAACCTAAGTTTTCTGTGAAAATGAAATATCTTCTGACGGCAGTGACAAAGCTCAAATGCCACTGCTCAGCCTTTCGGTTTCCGACCGCTGAGTGCAGGGTGGAGCTCACCCCGAGCGGGAGCGGGAGGAATGGTCACATCACCTGCCAGGACTCTTTCCCAAAATGGCACACGTGGTTGTTTGCAGACAGCTTGTCAACCTCTCCTAACTCCCCTTGATGCTTATGCCACTGAAGTAAAAGCAGCCACTTGCCATGCAGATGGACCTATCACACACAACAAGCTCTCCAGACTGTCAAACCGCCAAGCAGATGGGCCCCGGGTCTGCTCTAGATTGAAATTCTGGAGCTGCCGTTGTTCCTTTCCTACCTGCCTCCTGCCATGACCTCTCCAGCAGCTGAGCTACGATCATGGAATTTAGAAATGAGAAGCCCTGCCAATGCCCTCTACTTTAGCTCCCTGCATTCTAACAGGTAAGATATTTCACAGGTGCGGGAATACAAGGCTCAGAGTTAGCTGAGCTCCCGGGGTGCTGGGCCGGGCTCCATCTGGATGGAGGTCAGGTTATGTGGCTGGGTTGAAGTCTTCTCCTCAGGGTAGACTGAGAACGCCTTCAGCTATCCTCGCTTAAACCAGATCCACGAATCTCTTGACCTGACTTGTTCAGTGGCTCAGTAGTGCCCGACTCTTTCTGACCCCATGGACTGCAGCCCACCAGGATCCCCTGTCTGTGGAATTTTCCACACAGGAATGCTGGAGTGGGTTTCCATTTCCTACTCCAGGGGACCTTCCCGACATCTCCTGTGTCTCCTGCTTTGGCAGGCAGATTCTTTACCACTGAGCCACCTGGGTATCTGGCCCCACTCTGGCTGGGTCTATCTAAATGGGTTCGATAGATCACTTCATTGCCAGTAATTGAAATGTCCTCTTTTACATGAGGGCAAGGAGTGAATGCTCAGGCCTGGGCTCCCCTAAAGAAGAGCTCACCCCGGTGTCTACTTGAGGCCAGAATAAGACAAAGCATGAACCTGACTTCAAACTTCACTTCCTCTGAAATCTCTGTGCTTGCATGTTGCCTTTTTTTTTTAGCAGTGTCTCGTGATCTCTAACCTCCCCAGATGCTAAGCATCCTCCGATGTTACCATCTGCTGCTCTCCCACCGCACGTTCGATACGCCCCCTCCTGGGAGTCGTCGTCTGCAACTGACAAGGGACACTTACAGAAAAGGCATCACCAGGGTCTCCATATCCAGGTTACATATTTGTGGTTCAAAAAAAAATCCTTCAGTCCCTTAAGCCAAAGGGATGATCAAAAATGGCAATTTCAAGTCTATGGCAGATCAGCAGGAGAACTTTCTGTGCTGAAGAATCTAACCTGAGAAAGAAAGGTCTGGCTTGCAACATACTAAATGGGATGCTGTTCAAATGCAGCTTATATGTAACTGCCCGCTGGGATACCATGGAGGGAATTCAGGTGACCTTGGGGCAGGTGGCCTTTCAGATGCCTCCAGCCCTGAGATTCTTGAAGACTGTGCTGAGTGAAAGGCAGCTTGATTCACAGTTGGGGATTGGCCACTGGGACAGCCTTTCTTACAGTGTCTGCAGAGTGCCATTCTGAGCCCTGGCAGTGCTTATTGAACTGTAGAAGTTCAGGAAGTTGGAATTATCAGCCCCAGGTGGTACTGTGAGAAGGAGGCACCCACAAGCTCTCAACTCGCTGGGGCCATGGGCTGATCCATCAGGACGACAGTGGAAGACCTTCTGTTTGTCCAAACACCCGTCTCTCTTCTCATCCCTACCACCCATGCTGTGCTCCTATCTCAACGTCTATCTTCTCTTCTCTAACACTAAGTCCTATGTCTACATTTATGATTCTTCTTCCTTTTGTTACAGGATTTTGTTCACTTAAGAGGTCTCCCAAACTCAGTTAATCCTCCTTTATATTCCAAACTCTTGAGCAGTTGCTATGTATCAGGAATGGGGTTAAATAATTTATGGTGGATTATTTCATTTATTTCTTATAATATTTTAATATGATAGATAATTTTATCCCCATTTAATTATGAGGCAATAAGGCTTAGAGAGATTAAAAATCTTGCCTAAGGACCTTCAGTTAATGCTGAAGTCTGGGTGCCAACCCGGGCAGGTTAACTCCAGTGCTCTTAACCACTAAGGCCTCATCCTCAGGACCTCTGACCTTTGACCCCATACTGCTGAAACTGCCCCTCCTCCTGCCTCAGCTTCATCCTTCTTGACCTTCCCTCTGTTGACCTTTCCTCCTTCACCTCATGAGACCAGACGGTCCCTTTTTTCCTCTGCAAACTTCTTCCATATGACCTTTGCTACCTTTTCTTTCCTTCTTCTTTCCCTTTTCTGATTTTTTTCTCCTTATCTACCTTGGCAATCTCATCCTTTCCCATAAGTTTCAATTACAAAATCAATCAGGTATCTCAGCTCATTTCTGAGTTTCAGTTATTACTTCTAACAGCTGGATGTTTCAGGAATACTTCAAGCTCAGCATGTTCAAAGCCAAATTCATCATCTTTCCTTCATTTATACCCCAACCTCACTTCCTGCTGATGAGATGGTGTCACATCCTGAAAAGAACACTAGGCAGGGAATGGACATAGACTCCACCCCGGACACACTGGTTGTGACCATCATCCACCTGTATCTCCAGAGTAAGTGACATCAGATTCCATCCACTCGGTATTCCTTCGGTTCCTCACATCCCACGTCCGTCGCTCTTCCACGCACCCGGGGGTGGAACCTTAGTGTCATCTTTCACCCCCACATAAATTCAGTCTTGAAATGGAAAGGAGATTTTTCTAATAAGTAATTAATTTTAAGCTCATTAATTTTATAGAATACCTCCTGGGTGGCAACACTGGGAAACACAGTGGAAGATGAATAAGACACAGGCCTGACCTCATGCAGAATAATGGGGCCTGGTGGCCCTTTAAGAGACCGCCTGCTGCCATGTGGAAAATGGAGCTCGGGGCAGCACCAGCGTGAAGGCAGGGAGACCTGTAAGACTCAGCTGTCAGGCAAGAGGGTCTCGTGGCTCAGACCAGAATATCCAGAGGTGATGGGCTTGCTAAAAGCTACCTATAAGGGGCCTGCCCCTTATTCTAGAAGTATCCTAGAAAGGTGGGGATTCAGCAGTGGTGTCCATGAGTCAGGCTTGGACAACATGGTAGGGAAGGTTTCATTAACATCATAAATCTACAGGCTATGAGACTTGACACCATTTTTTCTTACTTTTTATTTTCTTATTTCTTATTTTCTTATCTACTTTTTTATGGCCCCATGTATCCTGTAAGTCAGAAGCCAAAAGGGACAGGCATTAACACAGAGGTCAGAGCTACCTGGAGCTGGTCTAGCAAGTTGTCCTATCTTTATCCAGCTCATGGTTCCTGGTGTAGTAGGATGCGTCGCCATAGCGTATGGGCTTCTTTGCATGACACATATTTTAGTTATTTACATGGAGTCAGAATCCCCTGAGCCCTAAATTCATGGTTGAAGGGGTATAAATTATGAAGGCTAAGTGAGAGGATAAAATAAAATAAAACATAAGCTTCTATAAAGCTTACAGAAATCTAAGTTACTAAAAAGGATAGTTTTATAGAAACCTAAGCTACTATCCTTATTTAAATGAAATTAAACACAAAAGATATAATAAGATGTTTTATAACGTGCTCTGTCACTTTGTAAAGCTGTAACTTCTGGAAATGCTACAACTCTTGAACTTGCTGGGCCAGAACCAAAGACAGCTTTGTATACAAAGTCGGTATGTGTCAGATAAATCACTGAACCATGCACCTAGGCAACTTTTCAGAATTGAGACGAGAGTCAGAGTAAGTAAGAAGCAAGGGTGTCCCAACACGCTCGAACAACCAGTATTCCTCTGTTTGGATGTCATCAGCACAACTTTTCTGCAGTTTTATCTTCTCTCATGAGATGGAAACTAAAAACCATGATGACTAATATTATTCCAAAGTTCGGCTTTTCCTATGTGGGTTTATAGAGAGTAAAAAGAATGAAGAAACATATTTGAAAAGGGGAGACAAAAAAACAATCAAAACTGCCTTCTGTTCTAATTCTCTCTGAATTCTTTTACTGGCACATTTTCATAATTCAGAGCTTTACGTGAATTTCATCATCAAAGAAACTTTAAGGGAAAAAGAGAATTTCTCTTTTCATGAAAATGGCTGTGTTTTGTGTGTATGTGTTTATACGGGAACAAAACAAATCTGATGAGAAACAGCTGGAGGAACATGTGGCTTCAAAACCATTACATAATCAAAGAGGGAAAGATGGAGATTCCCACAATGCACCTAACATATGGTTTTCCATCCCTGTAGCACTCCCCACCCTCCCTCTTACCTTTTAAAGGGTATCAGATTCTAAAGTGATTTCACAGATGACCCAGCTTCTAGGATTACATTCTGCAAACATACTTCCCTCCACACGCTTCCTGAACTGTGAGGGGGAGTGATGAGTGAACCCCCAGTATGTTCTTCTCCAAGCAAACCCAGGTGTATAGTTCAAAACCAAAATGTCAGGCATGATAGATCTAAGTCTATAATATATAAAGTAAAGAAAATCATATGTCACAGCAGAATATCAATGATTGAAACGTCAAAAACCTTCCATTCAATGCCAGCAAAGTAGGTTGTCTATAAGCTGACCATATCCAGACACCAGAAGAATTTCTACAGGTTTCTTTAAAAGAGTCTGGGACATTAAAGCACCTCTTGAAAGTGTTTTTTTGTTTGCTTGTTTGTTTTTCCCATGGGTCACTGAAACTCAGAATCACTGAATTTATGAAGAGTTCAAAGGAGAACCATAAATCTACGTAATAGGCTTGAGCACTGGCTTGGGTGTTTTAATTTTGTTCATAATACTTGATGTCGCTGCCAAAAGTTCGATCTTCTCTTTCTTTTTAATTGAATGAAATGCCTATAAAGGGATCATACTTCCTAAAAAGAAAGCACAGCTTTACAAGAGAAGAATGATGAAGCTCATCTCCAGTTAAATACAACTTCTGTCTTAGTGAAATTGAATACAGGAATATTCTGCCAGCAAGATGCCCAGGAATGCAGGCAGGAGGGAGGGAGTTACAGAAGAAGGGTCCTTACTTATCCCATAGCCTCATCCCAGGATGTGTAAACAGCTTTGACCTTATAGAAAATAGATGGGACAAAAAAGAGTAAGAAAAAAAAAAAAAGGTAAAGACCCAGGACTTGAAGTACATTAACCAGGAGGCCAATACTATGTTCAGCATCAGACAGCACGTTTTGTCAAATTTCATAGGCTGGCAGACAGCATATTTGGCCCAAATGGCTGTGCTAAGAATTCACACGTGTGGAATCATGCTACATAAAGAAGATTTCAAAGCAGTTTTAGTGGAGGCTCAAGGTCAAAAACCTTTCCATATACTGTGATATTTGGCTGAACAGAGCTCACACACAGCCCTGTCATCCGGAAGTGTTTCTATGGGACTGTGGACTTGACAAATCCCTCCCAGCCAGGAGCATAATGAAGGATCCAACCTATTACTCTGGCAGGCCACCTTTAGGTTCATAGTGAGAGGAACCATAAATGACCACTTACGTCAGGGCTCGACACTCACGTAGGCATAAAGCACGTTATTATTTTTCTGCAGGACCTGAGTCTTTTTGTTTCCTGCTCCACACACTGCTGGCCAGGCACCCACTCGGGGCCCAGAGCAGCTGCATCTGGGGATCTGTGCCAAGCACTGTGCCCGGCCCCTACTGGAGGGCCCCCTACCCGCCGTCACCCCCGACAACCACATTCAGACAGGTAAGATGCTCTGCTCTGCTTGGCTCCTCCTTGTCAATCACTCGTATTGATTGCTCTCTGTCTATTACTCTCACCCAGGCCCTCATGACCTCCCTATTGAATTATTCTACTCCTCTCCTAGCTGCCTTCCCTCACCTCTCAAATCCATGCTGCCGAGTAATGCCAGCTGATTGCTTCAATGGTAGCATTTCCCTTCTCTGAGCCAGACTGGTGTAAGGCAAACAGCCTGGGCTTTGGAGCAACAGATGAGATTCAAATCTAGGCTCCATGCTTAATTAAGTCTCTAACCAAGTCACTCTATGCTTAAACCCATTTACTAATCTTAAGTGTGGAAAAAGAAAGAAAAGCAATGCCAAAGAATGCTCAAACTAACGCACAATTGCACTCATCTCACATGCTAGTAAAGTAATGCTCAAAATTCTCCAAGCCAGACTTCAGCAATATGTGAACCGTGAACTTCCAGATGTTCAAGCTGGTTTTAGAAAACGCAGAGGAACCAGAGATCAAATTGCCAACATGCGCTGGATCATGGAAAAAGCAAGAGAGTTCCAGAAAAACAAATTTCTGCTTTATTGACTATGCCAAAGCCTTTGACTGTGTGGGTCACAATAAACTGTGGAAAATTCTGAAAGAGATGGGAATACCAGACCACCTGACTTGCCTCTTGAGAAATCTGTATGCAGGTCAGGAAGCAACAGTTAGAACTGGACATGGAACAACAGACTGGTTCCAAATAGGAAAAGGAGTACGTCAAGGCTGTATATTGTCACCCTGCTTATTTAACTTCTATGCAGAGTACATCATGAGAAATGCTGGGCTGGAGGAAGCACAAGCTGGAATCGAGATTGCCAGGAGAAATCTCAATAACCTCAGATATGCAGATGACACCACCCTTATGGCAGAAAGCGAAGAGGAACTCAAAAGCTTCTTGATGAAAGTGAAAGAGGAGAGTGAAAAAGTTGGCTTAGAGCTCAACATTCAGAAAACAAAGATCATGGCATCTGGTCCCATCACTTCATGGGAAATAGATGGGGAAACAGTGGAAACAGTGTCAGACTTTATTTTTCTGGGCTCCAAAATCACTGCAGATGGTGACTGCAGCCATGAAATTAAAAGACGCTTACTCCTTGGAAGGAAAGTTATGACCAACCTAGATAGTATATTCAAAAGCAGAGATATTACTTTGCCAACAAATGTCCATCTAGTCAAGGCTATGGTTTTTCCTGTGGTCATGTATGGATGTGAGAGTTGGACTGTGAAGAAGGCAAAGCACCAAAGAATTGATGCTTTTGAACTGTGGTGTTGGAGAAGACTCTTGAGAGTCCCTTGGACTGCAAGGAGATGCAACCAGTCCATTCTAAAGGAGATCAGTCCTGGATGTTCTTTGGAAGGAATGATGCTAAAGCTGAAACTCTAGTACTTTGGCCACCCCAGGCGAAGAGTTGACTCACTGGAAAAGACTCTGATGCCGGGAGGGATTGGGGGTAGGAGGAGAAGGGGACAACAGAGGATGAGATGGCTGGATGGCATCACTGACTCGATGGACATGAGTCTGAGTGAACTCCGGGAGTTGGTGATGGACAGGGAGGCCTGGTGCTGTGATTCATGGGGTCGCAAAGAGTCGGACACGACTGAGCGACTGAACTGAACTGAAGTGTGTAAATCCCCACATGGTAATCAAATAGATTAAATAATATTATATCAAGGATATCCTTGAAAGCATCTAGTACCCAGTTTATAGCAGATATCTGTTGCTGTTTAGTCTGTAAGTTGTGTCCAACTCTTTGCAACCCTACGGACAGTAGCCCGCCAGGCTCCTCTGTCCAGGGGATTCACCAGGCAAGAATACCGGAGAGGGTTGCCATTTCTTTCTCCAGGAGATCTTCCCAACCCAGGGGTTGAACCTGGGTCTCCTGCATTGCAGGCAGATTCTCTACCATCTGAGCCACCAGGGAAGCCCATAGCAGATATTAGATAAATGTAAATTATCACCTATCTTCTTTTTTTTTTCCCTGTATTTACTGTCTTTTGTCAACTCACTACATGATCTTTAATCTAGTCACCAATACCAAGTCTTGGTGTCTAGGAGTTTGCAGCCTGGTGCAAACTAAAAAATAAAGGAGGGATGTATTTGCCCTCTTTTTCACCAAATTCAAGACAACATTAATTCAACAAACATGGAGTTAGTGTCAACTGGATACTAGATATCTACAAGCCCACTATATCAACATGAAATACAATAAACAGGAAATACACTACAAGAGAAAAAGAACTTTGGACGTTCTATGAGAACCTTGCTCTGTGGTTCACAAAGGTTCACAGAAGAGGTTCTCCAGGGACCAGCACAAGTTTGGTGGAGAGATGGGAAACTGAACAGGAAAATTGGAGGCTTAGATGTGTTCCTGGGAGAGAGCGAGATGAGACTTCTGAGGAAGTCAAGGCTCCAACTGTGAAAATCCTTAAATGCCATTATAAAGCTACTGGACTCTGCTTCCTACAGGCAATTGGGAGAGCATTTTATGGAGAGAATGATATGAAAACAAGAGATTCACGGAAAATTCACGGAAAACAAGAGTTCCATGGAAAAAGTTCACCAAAGGGTGTGGATATTTCTCTTCTTTATCTTTTATTTTGAATATACTGGAAATGTTAAGGGAGTTGAGACTGACAGTAGCCAATCCCCCTTGAACACAGCCAAGTACCTTTCCTGGAAAAATAATAAGCATTTCTAAGCAACAGTACAAAGCTCTTGAAAACAGTAGCTCCCAGAAGCTGTTTTCTTGGACCGATTCAACAGAAGTTCATGCAAGTGATTAGAAAATTCTACACTCTTGTAAGAGTGAGGTCTCTTTATAGAACAAGAGAAAGGTAATGATCCCTTATCTTGGTAACATTTCTCCATTAAGAAGGGAAGGAAATCCTAGAAATGGAAGACAGTAGAAGAAACCAGTCATCTGATTCAGCCCCAAATCAACTAAGGTGTAGGTGGTGGGGGGGGGGGGGGTGCGGGGAGCATTGAGAGAGGCAGCTAGCAATTGTTGGGTACCTCCTAGGTGTCAACACTGTGCCAGATGCTTTATACACGTGACCTCATCTAATCCTCACAATAACCTGCCATGTAGGCATTTTTAATTCCCAATTGAATTCAGGACTATCAGCCTAATAACTAGTTTCTCAAATACTTTCCTTTAATCTTCTTTTTTGTCCATAACCATCATCCTTTACATTCTGTTCAAGTATGATTCGGGTGCAAACTTTTACTGGATTATCCACAGGAAACAAGAAAATTAGTGAAGAACAAGGATGAAATAACTAGATCGTCCACTTTTGATTTTTAGCATCGTATCAATTTCCTTTCTTGGGATATCACTTAGTCACTCAGCAAATATGAGCTAAGTTCCTGGCACCGTGCATCTGGCTGAGGTCAGACTTAGGAAAGGGCCATTCCTGCTCTTTCTCACTCAGTCCTGGCACTGGACCCCTTGTCATTTCTGCCACTTAAGTCACCCAAGTGTAACCTTGCCTTGAATTTGCAAGGCAAGGTAAACCTCCTTTTTCTTCCAAGTTTGAACAATACTGGATTGCCCAAGTAAAACACCAGGATGCTAATCCTTTTAGTAAGAGCTGGTGGGGTTTTGTTAAAGCTGACAAAAGACAAAGCCATACCGCTGACACTGTTAAACAGTATTTAATAGTGATGCTTACTATTGTTCAAGTCATGGAAGTGAAATGGTTGGCGAGTTAGGCAATAGAAGAAAAGGCATTAAACTGTATAGGAACGGAGACCAGTTCCTCTGGTGAGCATGCTCTCTGCCCATCCTCAACTCACATAGCACCTGGAGAGTGAGGGGTTAAATCCCACGGCTGGCAGCCCAGGACCAACAGCTGCCAGCAATTACATTTGTCAGCATATCCTCTGCAACCCCACTACCTCTCTGGGGCTCACTGCCAGCAGGCCTCTTACTGCCCTGTATGTGGGGACATAAATCGCAGGAAGCAGGAACTAAGCTAGGCGCTTGAGTGGATGAAGTACTTAAGAGCCTCAGCAGAGCAGCACAGTGCCACTCAGCTGCTTATTTGCAAATGACAAAATGCATTGCTGATTTGCAAGCCTGGAGGTCTCTAACTCTGCAGTTCTTGGTCCTCTGGGGTAGCCCCCATGTGCCTCCAGGCTACGGCAGTAAGATGCATTGTGAGGATTTCATTGCAAGCAAGGGATTCAGGATCCTGTCATTGGAGAGGCCACAAGACGGTCATTTAGAGTAAAATATCTCCTAGCCAAATGAATAATCCTGCCATTAGGGATTCCTGCCCTGAGATAAGCATCCTTCTTGCGGCTTCCTCCTCAGATGCAGGCCTCTGGGAGTTGGAGAGTTCAGGGAACAGGTGAAAGGGCAAAAAAGAGGGAGACAAGGAGTGCGGTGGGGGGAAGGAAACACAGCCTCCACCGCCCGCACAACCTCGATGTTGAGCCCAAGGGGCAGGGAGCACGTCTATCAGCTACTCCCCACTTAACACCTGGCACAAGGGAGGTATTCAGTAGGCACGGCTGAATAATGTGACTTAACAGCCCTCTCCTGCCTCAGAACAGGAGCCCCCCAGAACAAGGATCCCACGTTGCCCATGCCCCGGGCAGAAGCTTCCCGGGGGCCGATGCTGGACCTGGTGGGCCCCCCGCTCTGCAGTTGCTGCTGTCGGGCGACATCTACTCACAGCCTGGTGTCACTGAGTGCCTGCGGTTTGATTTTTCTTTTAATGACGCTGCATGCCAATTCGCCCTCTATCCTTGCTAATGCGACCTCTCCACTGAAGGACCCAGCAGCACCCTTGGCTGCCCTGAACCAGAGATAAGGAGCGTGGGCACAGGCCGAGGCCCCACAGAACAGGGCAGATGGCCTCTAACTCATTCCCCAAAGCCCCGCCAGAAGTGGCAGCCAAGGTGAGGCCACCCTTGATGGCCACCCTCCCCCCAGGACTGAAATGGACCCAAGTCAAAGCCAGTGGGCCAGGTGGGACGATGGAGCCGCCCTCTCGGCTCTTCAAAGCAAAGTGGCCCCAGCCTCGCCCACGGGCACAGAGTCCTGGCAGGCCTATCACTTTGGAGATTTTTTTTTTAATGGGATCTTTTATGAGGGCAGAGTGTACTTTCTCCCCACCTAAAGCCCACGCCTTTGAAAGTCAGGTTCCTGGAGAAATGGTTTATAGCCCTGAGTATGTGAAAACCATTTAGCATACTAAGATAAATGGATAACATAGTGAAAGGTGCTCAACTGCCGAATTAATACTTTATGTACGCCAGGCAATTTAGTGCCAGGATGCTCTCCGTCCTCATATATCCTCATGGAGAAGGGAGGAAGAAGGGAGGAGACGCCACCTCATCCACGTGGTGGGTAAACGTGAGACTTGTGAGCGCTGGGCTGGAGGGCGCTTGTGAGCTCGCAAGCGGCCTCCTTCACAACATAGAGAAATCGCACGGCCAGAGTCAAGTCTACACGGGCAGAGTCTACACAGGCAGGGAAGCACGGAAACACCCATGTTTTCCCACTTTTCACAGATTCGGCAGAGCTGCCTTCGGCTCTGTACCAGTTAGGGCTGCGGCGAGAAAGTGCTGTAGACTGGACGCCTCACCCCACAGACGGGCCTGGTCTCACAGTCCCGGGGGCTGCAAGCCCCAGACGAGGGTCTCAGAGGGTGGGTTTCTTCGGAGGACTCTCTCCGTGGTTTGGAGGCAGCCACCTTCTCCCTGTGTCCTCTTAAGATTGCCCCTGGTTTCTGCGTTGTCTGTGTCCTAACCTCTTCCTCTAAGGACACCAGCTGGATTAGGGTCTACCCGTATCATCTCATTTTATCACCACTTTAAAGCCCTGTGTCCAGATAGTCACGTTCTCAGGCAGTGGGAGTTAGGGCTTCACCATGTGAACTTGGGGATGGGGTGGGTGGGGAAACATACTTCAGGTCCTAAAAGCAGGGGACACTCTGAGGAGAAGGGAGAACAGCCCCATCACCATAGCAGGAACCTCTTACACCTAAACCTTAGTATGTGATGGACCACTGGTGCTTCCAAGACCTTCCTGTGACTCTGGGATCTCTGAGAGAAGACAGTGGCAAAGGCGGCTTTATTTCCTCTTCTAATGAAAAGGTGGAAACCTTCGTGCTTTGAATAATGGGAAAGCAGGGGGTCCTGGCAAAACGCAGGGCGTGAAGCCAGTCTGCCCCCTTTTGATTCCCATCCCTAACACCCAACCCGTTCAGGAAGAACAGTGAGGACCAGGGAGGGACGGAACAATGGACATCCCCAGCTCCAGCCAGCACCAAGCCCAGATTTGAAACCTCCATCTGTGCCAGGACTCTGAACACATAGCAGCGTAGTTCACAGGAGCCAGCCAGTGTGTGATGGAGACCACAAATAATTCTGAGATCTAGAGCTCATTACTCAGAAGCAGGTCAAGGAGGCCATGTCAGCTCAGTCTTCGAGGTCAGCAATTTGCAAATGAGAAAAAAGAAAGTGATCTAATTTAAGTGACCCTGCCACCCCTGGGCCTGTGAGATGAGCCTGGATGTGCTCTTTGAATCAGACAGAAATGCACCCTTTACCTACATCCCCTCCTGGCAGATGAATAATGACTCTGAG
The DNA here is from genome assembly GCA_006408695.1 of Aepyceros melampus. Classification (NCBI taxonomy): domain Eukaryota; kingdom Metazoa; phylum Chordata; class Mammalia; order Artiodactyla; family Bovidae; genus Aepyceros; species Aepyceros melampus. The sequence continues at coordinate 36,307 of SJXQ01010568.1, forward strand.
GCTTAGGAAACACTGGACAAGGCAGAGGATTAAACCTATGGGCTGAAGGCCTCCTGTGAGCCAGGACCTAGGCCCACACCTCCTCTCCCAACTGTTTCACTGTCCAGAGGATGAAACCGAGCCTTGGTACAGAAGGATTTGCCCAAGGTTATCAACCCTGAATATTCACTGGAAGGACTAATGCTGAAGCTGAAGCTCCAATACTTTGGCCACCTGATGTGAAAAACACTCCTTAGAAAAGACCCTGATGCTGGGAAAGATTGAAGGAGGAAGGAGAAGGGGGCAGCAGAGGATATGATGGCTGGATAGCATCACTGACACAATGGACATGAGTTTGAGCAAACTCTGGGAGATAGTGAAGGACAGGGAAGCCTGGTGTGCTGCAGTCCATGGGGTCACAAAGAGTGGGACAGGACTTAGGGACTAAATAACAACATTGGCTGATATGATTTGGATACAACCTGTGACACTCAACTCCAAGCCCAGTGCTCTTCCAATTTACCAGAGTTGACCCCAAGCCCCCCACCCTCTACCCACTGGCAGCTGGAACACTCATTGATACCCACATCCAATCAAGCCTCCTCTTTGCTTCAAGCCCTTCAACAGCTCCATAGCTCCAAGAGTAAATACACAGGTCTTGTCCTGACCGTGAGGTCCCCCTCCATGGCATCTCTCACCTTCCATGCCTGCACCCCCACCTTCTCTGCCACCCCTCTCTGCTACTGGCCTCCTCCCAGGCCTGTGGAACCCCCTTCCTGAACCCCCTTCCTGCACAAGAGCTCTGTGCAGGCCAGCCCTCTGGCTTCCCACTTTCCCTTGACGACCAGCATTCATCCTTCAGGTCTTAATTCTGTTGTCCCAGGCCCAGGGCGGACTTCTCTGCTTCCTGGGACTAAACCACACCTGTTACCGAAAGGTGTATGGGGTCTGACTGCTCGCCACCCAAAAGCCAATAAACAGGCCAGGTTGGTGGAAAGGAAAGTTTGCTCTATTTCAGATTCAGTAACTGGTATGGCAGGGAGGATGGACATCTGTCCAAAGGCTGACTCCCACCCCACCCCCTACCCTGGGAAACCAGTGGGGCAAGAGCCTCCCAACTAACAATCACTGGGCAAGAGCTTTTATAGATGGAGGGAGGGGGCTACATGCAGAAACAGCACAGTCAGCTCTGACAGTCATCTTCAAACTGGTCCTCAGTGGTCTGACCAGTGTCATCTTAACTGTTTTAAGTGCCATTAATCTTCAGTTCCAGGGTCAGCTTGTTGCCATTTCCTTGAAGCTAGTTCTTAGGATTGTGGCAGTGTATGTCATGGATACAGTCTGGTCATCAAGGAGTTAACTTCTTCACCCAGGCATTTCAGCATCTATGAGACAGCTCACAAGCCGTGGTCAGAATAGTATCTACAGCCCTTGAGAAGGCACTAAAGGCCCTTGACTTTGCCCAATGATCACATTATTGTCATTTGGTCTCCTTCAACTGTTTTCCTTTGTTTCTGCATTTCTCGTTTCTCTCATTAAACTTATTCTTTGACTAAACGTAAAACTACGGTGTTAAGCCTTCTTCAACTAAAGAAAGGCAAAGCAGACAGAGGACACAGAGGGGTTGGGAGGGGTGGGAAGGGGGGAGGGAAGGGAAGGACCATACAGTCTCACTCCATTTCACATCCTCTACTATGCTTCTCCTTTCCAGCACTTTCCACTGCTCATACATACATGTGTGATTAAGACTAGTCTTCTCCGATTTCTATGAACTCCATGAGTCCAGGAACCTTGATTGTATTCACCCATTAGGGGGCCTCCAGCACCCCACTGGAACTGACACACAGTGGGCACTTAATAGAAATTTTCCCAATGGATTAATGAGCGCATTTGTGTGCATTTTTCTCCTTTTCTATTTATTCTGCTGCTGGTATAGGGAGACTGGCTCTGGAGTAGTTGAAGGGCTTGAGGAAATTAAAGTCCCCCATCAGAATAATTGCTCCTTTCCAGGAATGCCTGCGCTATTTGCCATACTGTCATGCTGACTTACGGTCGGAATAGAACGTTACCACCTTGCCCTGCTTGACTGAGGGCAGGGGCCATATTTTGCGCTTTATTAGAATGCACAGCTCCCGGCCCAGTGCAGGCACGCACACATTTGTTGAAGGAGGAAAAATACAAAGAGCCAAATGAAAATGGCAGCTACATGAGGTGCTTGAAAGAAATGGCATGATATAGGAGTAAGGTCTCTCAGCTCAGAGGTCACAAAACTTCGAGCACAGGTAGTTGGATGAACTCCAGGAAGGAACAGGGAAAATCTCTTCCTCTGATCCCTCAACAGAGGAAGAGAGAACAAACGCAGAAATCAAAGGAAACGCAGTGGGGCACGGGGCGTTTGCTCCAGGTATCCACCTTGCCTCGTTCCAGCCTCTCCTTGGGGAGACCCTCAAGTAGGAGGGAGGTTGGATGGGGAAAGACAGGGGCTTGAAGAGAGCAGAGACCGTCTGGGAAAGCTACAGTAAGAAAGCCAGAAAGTTCATAAAAAAATATAGAAAGTTGTGAAAGCAAGCATCAGGAGCTGAGAACTGGTTTGCCATATGTGTACAATTTCTTGGGATTTCTTTAGCTGTGCTTCAATTCAGAGCTGGATGAGCAGGGAGGAGCCTCAGGGTTAATACAGGTCATCAAGGAATCCGAGCTGGGGAAGGGTTCCAGCGATGCCAGGAGGGCAGAGACAGTCCGTGAGAAGTGGGAGGAGTCCACCCGGGCATATGAACACACGTACAACACACACACACACACACACACACAGAGTCCTCTCCTCCAACAGAGGGAACAGGAGAACATGAGGTCCTCATGGGAGAGAATCCTGGGACAGACTTATTTAAAGAAAGGCACGTTTCTTATAAGATTAAGAGATGAAGTAAGGATATAAAGAGACATACAGTGAAATGGGACTTCCCTGGTAGTCCAGCGACTAAGACTCCAGTCCCCCAATGTAGGGGACTGGGATTCAATCCCTGGTCAGGGAACTAGGTCCCACACACCACCACTAAAGATTCCACATGCAAAGATCAAAGATTCTGTATGCTACAACTAAGACCCGGCACAGGCAAATAAATTAATTAAGGTTGACAAAAAGTTACACAGTACAATGGAAAACACCCAAAGCACAATGAACAAGAACATATCCCATGCTGAAACCTTGTTACTAAGCAGCAGCTTGAGCCAAGATCTTCTTGGCTGATCCTAGTCTAGTCTGCTTGTCTGGAGCTGGGGCTGCTCAGTTGAGGTCGGCCCACAAACTCACCTCGGTCACCTCGCCTGCCTGTGTGGTGTCCCAGGCTCAAGGAGAATGGTTACGGGACAGAGACGGGGAGCTAGACTCGCTCTGCTGATACAAGAGTTAACCTCCAGTCAAGGTGACTCTGGTGATCTGGCACCTGCCCAGGGAAAAGATAGATTTTCTAAGAACGGCCTGGTGATGCGAGCCCAAGCACATGTACAGTTCCTCTTAAAGTCACAGAGGTTTGAATTTGTTGGATCCCTTTGAAAATACTAAAATTAATGGGGTCTCTTGCATTAGAAGAGTTATGAAGCACTGACTTTGCCAACAAAGGTCCGTCTAGTCAAGGTTATGGTTTCTTCAGTGGTCGTGTGTGGATGTGAGAGTTGGACTATAAAGAAAGCTAAGCGCAGAAGAATTGATGCTTTTGAACTGTAGTGTTGGAAAAGACTCTTGAGAGCCCCCTGGACTGCAAGGAGATCTAACCAGTCCATCCTAAAGCAGATCAGTCTGAGTATTCATGTAAGGACTGATGCTGAGGCTGAAACTCCAACCCTTTGGCCACCTGAGGCAAAGAACTGACTCATTTGAAAAGACCCTGATGCTGGGAAAGATTGAAGGCAGGAGAAGAAGGGGATGACGGGGGATGAGATGGCTGGATGGCATCACCGACTTGATGCACATGGGTCTGAGTGAACTCCGGGAGTTGGTGATGGACAGGGAGGCCTGGCGTGCTGTGGTCCATGTGGTCGCAAAGAGTTGGACACGACTGAGCGACTGAACAGAACTGAACTGAGAAGCACTGAGAGTGCTGGGTGATGGAACTGTAGTGTTGGAGAAGACAAATGCATCAGAGACCTTGGTAGCCATCTTTTTCGCAGCCAGATGGGGAGGCCAGCTGCACGACTCCGTTCCCGTCTCCCCCACCTCCCCACTTGGAAGCCAGTGCCTCCCTCTTCTCTGTCTCTCCCCCTTCCCTCTCACTAGCGCCTCTCTACACTGCCTCAGATGCATGCCCTGAGGGCAAGAAGGGGAAAGGCCTCACCTGGTCAGGACCAACAGTTAAGCGTTTCCCAGGTGGCTCAGTGGTAAAGAATCCGCCTGCCAATGCAGGAGGCCCAGAAGATGCCGGTTCAATCCCTGGGTCGGGAAGATCGCCTGGAAGAGGACATGGCAACCCACTGCAGTATCCTTGCCTGGAGACTCCCATGGACAGAGAAGCCTAGCGGGCTATTGTCCATGGGGTCATGCAGAGTCGGACACGACTGAGCGCACACGCGTGCAATCAGGAGACATGGAGGATGCTGTCTGGGGAGGGGGTGACTCTTTGGGAAGAGGCTAGAAGGAAATGGGTCTAGTTAAAAGGGAACCAAAAACATTTCCAATATAATAACAAACTAGGGAGCGGTATGGTGAACATCACATGCCAAGGTCCAGTTTTATCCAATCGAAACGTTATGCCATATTTGCTTTGGGTTTTTCTAAGGGAGACAGTACTTTATAAATAACCTAAGACCCTCTACGTACCTCTTCCTCATGCATTTCCTCTGTTGCTTCCTCCTCGGAGGCACAGCCACTATCCTGAATTCTGTGTTCATTCTGCTCAGGCGTGCTTTTAACTTTTAATATACATTTGCATCCATAAAGAGTATGCAATATTGCTTTTGGGGATTTCAAAACTTTTTAAAACACAACATGGGTCTATTACCAATCATTCTGCAATTTGCTTTTTTTCACACCATATTTTGGTTTTGAATTTTTCTTTGAGATTGTTTTTCGGATTTGTTTTGATTTTTTTAATCGTTTTTAAGATGTTGATAGTTGTAGCACAACTTTTTCCATTTATCTGCTTTATAGTATTACTCTATAAAATGGAAACATTATTATTTATCCGTTTTCCCTACATACAAACAATAATGTCATGAACATTTTGTACATGGTTCCTCACTTACATGTATAAGATTTCCTTAAGGGTACAAGACCTAAAAGTAGAATTTGAGGTTAAGAACAGTAGAAAGATTTTGTCTGTTTTATTCACCGTAGTAGCCCCTGTACCAAGACCATTGCTTAGAAGAGAAGAAAGAAAGAGAGAGAGAGGGACTTCCCTGGCGGGCCAGTGGTTAAGAATTCATCTGCCAATGCAGGGGACACTGGTTCAATCCCTGGTCTAGGAAGATCCCATATGCCTCGAATCAACTAAGCCTGCGCACCACAACTACTGAGGCTGTGCTCCAAAGCCCACAAGCTGCAACTACTGAGCCCAGGAGCTGAGACGCCTGAAGCCCACACCAAGATCCGGGGTCCGCAACGAGAGAGACCACCCCAGTGAGAGCAGCCACCCCACCAGACAGTAGCGCCCACTCTCCACAACTAGAGAAAGCCCACGTGCAGTGACAGAAACCCAGGGGGCCAAAAATAAACACATAAAGGGAAAAATCAATAAGAAGCATGCTACTTTAAAAAAGAGAGAGAGAGGGAGGCAGGGAAAAGAAAAAAGGCGGCAAATGATTGTTTGCTGGACAAGTGAATGAATAACATTTTATTTTTGCTTCCTTAAACCAAAACAAACTCCTTCGGGTTGTGTCTTTTGCTCTGACCCTCCCACCCACGCTGGGATGTGGGAGAGGTATGCAGTCCTGCTGGGCCAGGCCTGCAGAAATCTCCTACCTGGGGTTGTCCACGCTGTTCCCCTTTCTGCTGGCTTGTTGCAATCATGCACGTAATATCTGCAAGTTTCATGTAATATTCAGGGAGCCATTTGAGCGGATTATATGACTGACAACAGCCTCCCCCTGCCCTGCATGTGTATTCTGGATTGCACATGGATTTAAAGTAAATGTTACTGGAATTGAGTCACAAGGATTTGGGGGTTTATCTGGTAAGCACCCAGTGCTACCCTAAGTCATCCAGGAACAATGATTACTTGTTTGTGAGCATCTCCTTGGTGCCTGGCAGAGTCTGGGCATGTGGCAGAGACTGAATAACATCTGTTGAAGGAAGGAAGGAAGAAGGGAAAGGAAAAAAGGAGGGAGAGAGCAAGCGAGGAAACTGTACTTCAGAGCTCTGGGACCATCTCGCATGGACCTAGCTTTTCTGCCTCCTGTGCGTCTGTTAGCTTCCTCCCCTCTCCTCCACTGCTCTTTATGCTGAAAAAAGCAGTGAGAATCTGCACCTGGGAATTGGCCAAATGCAGTCCGAGAATTCATATTTTTGGTATATTTAGTTTTAATAATGAGCTAATTAAATGACTCTAAAGCTTTTTTATAAAAATAAGATCTTAAACAGGCCTATTCTCAAGCATGAATCATGACAATAAAATTTTCCCCTTAATAGCATCTAATAATGCAAACAATTTTTAATCTTGTTATACCTGCAGTTCTAGGCTTGAGATACTTTGGAACTAAATAATTTAGAAAGCAAGAATATTACATACATTATACATTGTAGACGTATGTGATATTATAAACATTGTACATTACAGACGCACGTGATATGATATACATTATAGAGATATGTGATATTAGACACAGTGTGGACCTCGCAGGTAGCTCAGTGGTAAAGAATCCGCCTGCCAATACAGGAGACACAGAGATGAGGGTTCGACCCCTGAGTCAGGAAGATCCCCTGGAGTAGGAAGTGGCAACCCACTCCAGTATTCTTGCCTGGGAGGCTCCATGGACAGAGGAGCCTGGCGGTTACAGTCCGTGGGGCCGCAGAGAGTCAGACACGAGCAGCTGAGCACAAACACACTGTACACTGTGGACGTATGTGATACACATTTTACACTGCAGATGAATGTCACAGTATATACACGATAGATATACATGATATCACAAACACCGTACGTTGTGGGTATATGCGATATCATATACAGTAGGCATGACAGATGCATGTGATGTTACACAGACAGTACATGATAGATGTATGATAGCATGTACCTTGTCCATGATAGATGCATGTGATTCTGCACACACTGTGTATGGTAGACGCATGTGATGCACTGATTTACGCTGGAAGCTTCTCTGCCCTGTTCCGTCCTCCTTCTTGGGCCACGTGGAAGACGCCCCATGCAGCTCCTTAGCGGGGAGGCAGTTCCGGGTGACGAGCCCCAGGTCATGTGAGCGGAAGAGCTATGTGTCCCTCCCAGGTGTGTGTCAGTGAAAATCCTCTGCCTGACCTCTTGATCCCGCTTCTCTTTGCCTACTGGATTCTGCATGAGCAAGAAGTAAACCTCGAGTGTGTGGATCCGCTGAGATTCAGGGCTTGCTGCGTTGCCAAAGGAACGGCTTAGCCTGGCCTAACTAATGCAACAGCTGAAGACGGAGTTCATACATAACCCAGGACATGTATTTACATCCGAGGTCAGTGATCTCCAACCCTTTTGGCACCAGGGACTCGTTTCGTGGAACACAATTTTCCCACCGATGGCACAGGGCTGTGGCGGAGGGGACAGGTTTTTGGACGATTTCAGTGCGTTCCATGCATTTATCTGTTTGTTTTTGGCTGTGCTGGGTCTTTCTTGCTGCCTGGGCTTTTCTCTGCTTGTGGCAATTGGCGGCTACTCTCGAGTTTGGTGCACAGGCTTCTCATCGCAGTGGCTTCTCTTGCTGGGAGCTCTAGGGTGTGGGCTCAGGACTTCATGGGGCAGGGGCTCAGTAGCTCTGCCGCATGTGGGATCTTCCCGGACCAGGGATCGAACCCATGTCTCCTGCGCTGGCAGATGGATTCCTTAGCGCTGAGCCTCCAGGGAAAGCCCCCAAGCGCATCGGATTTACTGTGCACTTCACTTCTATTATCATTACATCAGCACCTCCTGAGATCACCAGGCACTAGACTCCGGAAGATGGGGACCCCAGTCCTGGATGACTTACAGCCTTGTCCACTGACCTACAGCCCTGGTCCTGGGCTGAAAGCCCCAAGCTATGTATTTCAATCCCGAGATAGCAAGCAAAGGCAAGGGTTTCAGAATGGGTTAAGTGGAGTTGGTGCTCAGGGTAAAGGGTGTCGACAAGGCAAAACCACACAATTAGGAATCCACATCCCATCCTGTGACCTGTGGGCATGGAGATTTAATCGTCTCAATGGTCCCTGTTCTGTGTTCAGATTACACTGAATATGACCGAAAGCCATTCCGCCAAAGACAGACAGACTCAGAATGCAACACAATTCAACTTCATTCTCCATGCCGATGAGCGTGGCAGGAGAATACACTGCTTCCCACTTGCTTCACCTGCCCTCATAAAAAGGCTGCTACCCCCCCCCTTATTGTTTTCGCCTTATTGCTTTATTAAAGAAACAGTCTGTGAAAGGCAGTTCTATTATTTTGAAAATCTGTGTTTCTTCGTCTGATTTTTTTTTCCTTGACGTTAAATACCGTACTTCTTGTAACTGTTACTTTGAGTTTTAATCTCATTCAAATGTGATCCTTTACAGCAACTTTCTCATGGGATAACTTCCTTCCCTTTCATCTGTTTCAAATGCAGGCCAACAATAGATGTTATTTCAACGCAAAATCTAAAACTCAGGAGCCACAAAAGAAACCTTTTCCAGTCTCTGGGTAGTTTTCTTCATTGGAGCTTTGCAAAGAAAGAAATAAACATGACCCTCATCTGCCATCATTAATCAGACCAGGAGAATCTGTATGTTTGTATTACTGGGAATATTTGTACTGAAAGTAAAACGTGTCTTGGAACTGCTCCTCTCAGTAGAAGAGAAGTAAGCCAGCGTTTTGACTCACTGTACAATTACAAGGTAAACAGAAAACTCTTGATGTGAAGACTGGACAGATTCCATGTATGCAATCCAGGGGGCACAGAGAAATGCTTGGGCAGACAAAGCTATGGCGAAGTGGAGTCCAGGTTAGCAAGGCACTTGCGTATCATTCTCAAATTTCAACAGGCAGCAAGCATTCCCTTCAGACTCCAAAATTACATTGTGTCTGGGCATTTTTGCCATTATCAGTCATGTTTTCCCACTACGATTGCACACTATAAGCATAGTTTGGAGATTTAATGGGTTAGCGAATCAGCGTTCTGCATCTCAGCTGAGATCAACACCCAGGAAAGCATGAGAGTGGCAGATGGAGTGACTGGAGAGAGAACTGTCACTGTGACCATGTCCAGGCTCAACGTGGGCATCAGTGGAGGGAGCTGGACTCCACACGGTAGATGGACGGACCACCTTTAGGGAAACGCAACTAAGCAGATACAGCTGTCAGAGGTATGAAAGTAAGTCTGTTATTGTTTTCCCAAATCGGGGGAGAGATAACAGGGAATCTTAATGTTTTCCGCATTTAGAATTGAATGATTTTAGGGTTCTTGTTAAACTATTCTTCAGAGAAATGATGGTAATTTATATATTCATCTAATAAGAAAACTCACACTTGCAGCGAGGTTCAAGGAAAACCATGGTTTGTCTTTATAAATCAGCATCTACAGTAAAGGAAAAACTCCACATTTTAGTTTTAGTTTTAGTTGCTGTAACGTTCACATATACATTTCATTGTATTTTACTTGCTTAGTTTTCACACATAAAGTACAAAATTGACATTTTGTTTGTTTTACATTTTATGTAGACTGTAATCTAATTGCTTAAAATTTGTCTTTTCATCTCTCATTGCATATATATTTGAAATAGCATAGATCTCACCTTACAAAATGATTACTATCTTTCTGATTAACGCTGGATGATGCTGATTTCAAGTGCCTCCATGATACTATTTATCAGTTCAGTTCAGTTAAGCAGCTCAGCCGTGTCTGACTCTTTGTGACCCCAAGGAATGCAGCACGCCAGGCCTCCCTGCCCATCACCAACTCCCGGGGCTTGCTCAAAGTCACGTCCAGCGAGTCGGTGATGCCATCCAACCATCTCATCCTCTGTTGTCCCCTTCTCCTCCTGCCTTCAGTCTTTCCCAGCATCAGGGTCTTTTCCACTATGTTTAAGCTACAGTTCTAAGTGCTGCACGTACTTTATCTCATCGACACCTTGTAGCAACTCTAATTACCATTACCCCCACTTTATAGGAGAAAGCTGAGGTACGAAGAGTTTGTAGATCAAGTAATTTTTTTCTTCCAGTTGGATCTAGTGTTTCTTTATTTTGATTCAGCATAATGATGCCTTATTAACAATACTTCGAAACAAAATTGGTTGGGTTAAACAAAAAATTATGTCATGCAAAAAAAATTGCCAGAGGTTCTGGTTCTAGGCGTGACGGAGTAGGCACATGCCAGTCTCTCTCTCACTGAATGCAACTATTACACCTGGACAGATTGCCTGACTCAGATGTTTGAAGACCTTACAAAGAAAGTATATATGCACAGGCAGATCGGGCAAAAATGCTAGAATTCAAACTAGTGCCTGGGTTTGATCCCTGGGTTGGGAAGATTCCCCAGAGGAGGGCATGGCAACCCACTCCAGTATTCTTGCCTGGAGAATCCCAGGGACAGAGGAGCCTGGCAGGCTACAGTCCATGGGGTTGCACACAGCTGAGCGACTACGCACTGCACAGCTGGACTGAGGGTGAGTTTGGTTTCTTTTCCCCTCAGCATCCCCGCACCCCAACCCTGAACTTGAGGCAGCTGAAACTGCACGTGCAGACAGGAAGATAAGGAGATGCATTCCTCAGCAGGCTTGGGAAGGACTTCAAACTTGACAGCAGAGGAACTTGTCTGTTCAGGGGGTGGTGGGTCTGCGTGCTCTTGTTCAGTTGCTCAGTCGTGTCTGATTCTTTTCAACCCAACAGAATGTAGCCCGCCAGGCTCCTCTGTCCATGGGACTTTTCATCCAAGAATTCTGGAGTGGGATCTTTCAGACCCAGGGACTGAACCCGAGTCTCCTGCATTGGCAGGTGGGTTCCTCACCACTGAGCCCCCTCTTATAGCTGGAACCAAATCCAGGGCTCCCCTGAACCCCCCTCCCCATTCCCCCTGCCATCTGGCCCCAGATGCAGTGCAGCTGTGGGAGTGGATAGCTTCTGGCTAGGGGACCGAAAGAGGAGACGAGTGAACTGGGAAATGTCAGAGAGATAGCGAGGAGGGAGCATCTTGGGAAACTGGCCTCAAAGGTTATTTACAAATGCTCAGGCTCAGCCTGACATGCCTGGGTACAGGTTTGCTGCTAATTAGCATACCAAAGACTTGGAGAACTGACTTAAAGGACAGACCTTACCCAGATCCCACACTGATATGAGTCCTGCACAAGTTGGACAAATTCAATCAGCATCACTGTGAAGGCTTTGAAAACTAACCTGACGTTGCGACCACAGACCACAAAAAGAGGAATCTGCAGATAGAACTTCCCTAGATTGGTTATCTGTTAAAACAAAACTAATGTTCCCCACATGATTTAAACAAATCCAAGCGTCATCAAGTAACATTCAAAATGCCCATGATACAACCCCAAATTACCTGATCGCCAAAGAACCAAGGAAACCTTAACTTGTAATCAACAAATGACAATAATAAGATGACATAGACCTTGGAATATTTGACAAAAGACTTTAAACAGCTATTATAAAAGTGCTCAGATAAGTAACTGCCAATATTCTCAAAAGGAATATTAAGTCAAACATATCAAAGTAGAATCAAGTAGGAATTTAAAAAATGAAAGTAAAATAATCTAAATTTAAAAACTCAATGGATAGAAAGGAATCAGTGAAACTATGTATGCTGCATCATTATCTGTGCAGAAAATCCCAAGAATCTATAAAGAAAGCGCTCAGAACGAATTAGGGAACTTAGGAAGATCACAAGATTCAAAGTGTACACACACAAGTCATATTTCCATACTGCATAACTTAAAGTGTTACATAAAATGTACAATATGTAAAACTGAACTATTAAATACAATACCATTTATTTGGGGGGTAATAAAAAGTTCCAGAAATAGAGAGGGCTAATTGTTGTTCAGTATCATAAATGTACTTGATGCACACTTTAAAGCAGTTAAAATAAGACAGTGGGTTAATGGTGAAATCAGAGGAAATTTAAAAATATCTTGAGAAAAATGACAATGAAAACACAACCACACAAAATCTACTGAAGGCAGCAAAAGCAGTCCTAAGAGGGATGTTCACAGCGACACAGTCCTTCTTCCAAAAAAAAAAAAAAAGGTAAGTACCAAATAAAAACCCAAACACACCACCTAAAAGAAATAGAAAAAGAATAAACAAACCTAAACTCAGCAGAAGGAGGAGAATAATCCAAGAGGAAATAAATAAAGCAGAGTTTAAACAAAACAATAGAAAAAGACAATAAAGCCAAGAGCTGGGTTTTTTTGGAAGGATAAACAAAATCGACAAACCTCTGGTGAGGCTCCCCAAGAAGAAATGAAAGACAAGAAATAACAACCGAAATGCAGAAATGCAAAAAACCATTGGAGAATACTATGCACAATTATACACCAGCAAGCTGGACAACCTAGAGTCGGAGAAGTTGGGTGGAAGAAGCAAGTCTCAGAAGGTGACACACTTTATGACGTTCTTGGAGAGACAAAAGTATTGTACTGAAGAACAGATAAATGGTTTCCAGGGGCTAGGGGTGGAGAAGGGTGTAGGCATAAACGGACATCATGTGCTTTTTGAGTGTGTTTGCACAATTATTTGTGTGTGTGTGTGTGTGTGTGATGTATGTACTGTTGATCAGTCACTAAGTCGTGTCGGACTTTTGCAACCCCATGGACTATAGCTTGCCAGGCTCCTCTGTCCATGGGGTTTTCCAGGCATTTTCCAGGAGTAGGTTGCCATTTTCTTTTCCAGGGGATCATCCTAGACCAGCGATCAATCTCAAATCTCTTGCACTGGCAGGGAGGTTCTTTACCACTGAGCCACCGTGGAATCCCTTGTACGTATACATGTAAGTCAAAATTCGTAGAACTGTGCACGCATGCACACGTGCAAATGTGCTATTTTACTTTATGGTAATTTTTTTTAAGTGCAGTGAGGACCAACTAAAATAAGAGCAGCACCCCTTCCTTTCCCCTGAAGTGTTAAGCACATTGTCTCTGAAGTTTGGAGACGTTTCTGGAAATTAGGGAATGGTGCCGGCTCCTTACCTACGTGTTTTTGATGGAGAGTGACTGCTCGGTACCTCAGCCAAGAGGCTGATGGGGGAACGCAGGGTGGAGCACGGTGAGGACGCGGCCATCCCATTCGCCATGGCTCTGGGGATCTGGGCAAAAACCCGAGCGAGGATGACTGAGGGATGGGAGCCAACAGCTCACCCTTGTGATCACTTTGCAAAGCAGAGTTGCCAGCCTGAAAGGATACAACGTGTCCTGCTGGCAGGAGCCGCGGGGAAGTTTGACTGCCCTCCAAGGCTCTTTAGGTTTCACTGTATGGGAGTTGAATGCTGACACTGAAAACCCTGTATGCCTCCGACACTGAAATCTCCCCTTTAGCAGAGGCCATTAAAAGCAGAATGATGGCGGTCTAAGTCAGGGGCACGTCCCTCCACCCAGGCGGTACCCAGCTGCGGCTGAGTCTGCACGCCGTGCCGAGATCCAGAGCAGGGAATATGGCCCCAGAGCAGGGCCAACGGAGGAGCGGCCACCCAGGCTGCTGGACTCTGTAGGAAGGTGGTCCCCTGCCCTCCAGCATTACTGCTGCTTCTGCAGATGGTGCTGCTCAAAGAAAAAACAGAACGAGGAAAGCAGGGCGTGCCAGGCTGTGAGACTCTATCCACACAGAGCAGCAGCTGCTGCAGAACAGAACACTAGCCTGAACAGCACAGAGAGAGGCTGAAGCTGCAGAAAAGTCTAGGGTTTAAACCAGGATCAGATGAGACGGAAGTCCTTTACTCAATGAGATCAAACAGAAGCCCCTGCCTGCCTGCCCCAGTACCGAGTGAGATTATGAGAACCAGTTTATGATCAGGTATTCAAAACCACTAAAAATGTTCTAGGCTTGTGCAATGCTGAGTTGAGATCATCAGTCACTCCCATGACAAAAAGAAGAAAGGTTAGGAAAGAGAGTCTGGAGAAAACAAGAAGCAAGAGATTGGAAAGAAATGACCAGTCATGGCAAGCGCCCGGTTTTCCTTTCTCTTGAATTAGTTTCCTGGTTTCCAGCCTGCTGAAGTCCCTGGCAGCCCTCCGTGGCTGGCCTTCCATCCAGGGTACCCACACGGCTGGCTTCTGTCTCCTGTAACCATGGAAACCTCTGGCCTTGCTCTGTGCCCAGCACCGCATCCCGAGCCACAGCCCTGAGAACTGATGGGCGAATGAGCATGCATGGGCTGTGTCCCCCCTGTGCCCGACCTGAGCGCCCACAACCAGAGAAGTCCTCCACGTCGCTGACTTCAGGTGACAACCTCTACATTCTAGGTGATGCGCGGAGGGCCCTGATTTCCTGCAATCTCAGGTTTCGTGGAGATGAGATTTGTCTTCCACTTTCTCCGTGAATAATGGTGGCCGAAGGAATCGCCCGAGTTTTGATGCTTGAAGATTTAAAGAATACGTGTTTCAGGTGAATAGAGGAAAACTTTTTTTAAAGGAAAGTTTGAAATTGGAGTTTCCAGGAGGTGTAGGTGCATCTGCACAATTGCTGTCGTGTGTGCAAGCTCAGTTGCTCAGTCGTGTCTGACTCTTTGTGACCCCATGGACTGTAGCCCGCCAGGCTTCTCTGTCCATGGGGTTCTCCAGGCAAGAGTACTGGAGTTGGTAGCCATTCCCTTCTCCAGGGGATCTTCCTGACCCAGGGATCAAATCCAGGACTCTCACATTGCAAGCGGACTGTTTACAGCTGAACCACTGGGGAAGCCGGATTTTTTGTCACTATCTCTTTTTTATTAATATGTGGAACGCTACAGCCTCATGTGTAGGGTTACTGATTCCTCATGTCTGTCATCACAGAGACCTGGGTTTTTATGTGCAGCTCAACATCAGCCTGTTAAGACGACCGGCAGAGCTTGTCAGTGTCACATGTGTGTCCATATTGAAGCCCTCAGGTCATTGTCTCATCTCACTCCTAATGGGATTCTCCTTTACCACTCAACTATAAAGTCAACTACCGGAGGAAAGGGAGACAGGACAGCTGATACACGGAAGCAACAGGCCTGCAAAGACCAGGGGCTGAGAAATGGCAGGTGGCTCAGAGGTGCCCACCCCGGCGCCTAGATGTCTGTTTGGCAAGGCGACAACTGCTCCCTGCTGCAGGCTCCTGTCCTGTACCTGCTGTGACTGGCACTTTCTTTGGTTCCTTTCAATCAGCCGTGAGGCACAGTAGGCAACTTTCATCAGCCTGGGCTTTCTCCATGGCCTTGGCAGGCTTCCTAGGCATCAGCCAGGTGCCTGCCCTCACCAGGCATCTGCTCAGCCCCTCCGTCCTCACCGCTCCCCAGTTTCCATCACAGCATAGAACTTCCTAAAAAACATAAGTGAAATCATAGCTGGCAGTCTTTATAAATAAACACACATACAATCATACCACACTTACAAAACAAACAAGGCAAAGAGACAGAGTGATCTAGTTAGTCAAGAGCCATATAGACACAGAATATTTGGCAGGGGAGAGAAATGGTCAATGATTTAATTAAGACAAAATTAACAAAATAACTCAGTAAGTATATTAGATCACATACTTATTGGTTGAATCATCACTTCGTGGCAAATAGATGGGAAAAAAAAGTGGAAGCAGTGACAGATTTTATTTTCTTGGGCTCCAAAATCACTTCAAACGATGACTCAGCCATGAAATTAACAGATGCTGCTTGGAAGGAAAGTTATAGCCAACCTAGACAGCATTCGGAGAAGACAATGGCACCCCACTCCAGTACTATTGCCTGGAAAATCCATGGATAGAGGAGCCTGGTAGGCTGCGGTCCATGGGGTCGCGAAGAGTCGAACACGACTGAGCCACTTCCCTTTCACTTTTCATTTTTATGCATTGGAGAAGGAAATGGCAACCCAGTCCAATGTTCTTGCCTGGAGAATCCCAGGGACGGGGGAGCCTCGTGGGCTGCCATCTATGGGGTCACACAGAGTTGGACACGACTGAAGTGACTTAGCAGCAGCAACAGACAGCATATTAAAAAGCAGAGACATCACTTTGCCAACAAAGTCCATATAGTCAAAGCTATGATTTTTTCCAGTAGTCATGTACGGATGTGAGAGTTGGACCATAAAGAAAGCTGAGCACCATAGAACTGATGCTTCAAATGGTGATGCTGGAGAAAACTCTTGAGAGTCCCTTGGACTGCAAGGAGATCAAACCAGTCAATCCTAAAGGCGATCAACCCTGAATATTCATTGAAAGGACTGATGCTGAAGCTAAAGTTCTAGTACTTTGGCCACTTGATGCAAAGAGCCAACTCACTGGAAAAGTCCATGATGCTGGGAGAGACTGAAGGCAAAAGGAGAAGAGGGGGGCAGAGGATGAGACGGTTAGGTAGCATCACCAACTCAATGGACATGAATCTGATCAAACTCCAGGAGCTACTGAAGGACAGAGAAGCCTGGCATACTACAGTCCATGGGGTCAAAAAGAGTCAGACATGACTTAGGACTGAACAACAGCAACGTTAGATCACAAATATTGAGCTTCAGTCAGGAGACAGATATTACTATTGTGCTCGCCAGCTAGTGAGTTTGTTAGATACGCATTAAAAACATCACTTTGCAGGCTTTACTCACAATGCTCACGCAACTTAGAATGTTCTCCCACCCTTTATTTTATTTTTATTTATTTTTATTTTTGGTTGTTCTGGGGCTTTCTCTAGTTGTGCCAAGTGGGGGCTTCTCGTGTTGCGGAGCACCATCTCTAGGTGCATGGGCTTAGCTGCTCTGTGCCACGTGGAATCTTCCCAGACCAGGGACAAACCCCTGTCCCCTGCATTGGCAGGTGAATTCTTAACCACTGACCACCAGAGAAGTCACCTTATCCCTTATTTTAAACACCTCTTCCTTCAAAGTCATGTCCCACCTCCTCCCCAAACTTGCCAAAGACATAACTTCTCCCCCATCCTGGGTAAGATTCACTGTATCCAGTGATGTAAGCTGACCTACGTGGCTAACTTGCCCTCCAGCGTGTCTCCCCAAGAGACCTGCAAACTCCGTGGGGACAGGTCACCATTCCTGACACTTCTCCGGTTTCCTTCATTGCACCTCGCATATGCAGGGCACACACAAACTCAATCATGTGTTAACTCTTCAAGCTTGTGACTACACCATGCATCTCTCTGAGTGGACAACCGAAAAGAAAGTGGAAGAGCTGACGACCCTAGACACAGGGGTCCCGCCAACGGCAGAAAGGGAGAGGCCAGCTCGCGCGCTGAATCTCACGGTCCTGCCTCCAGCTGCACTGTGGCGGGCCTCACTCTGTGCAGCTAAAATAGTAATATGCGTCACAACAGCAACATCTGTCTCCTGATCGGTGGGAGGGCAAGATGGGCAGAAGGCGGTCTCTTTCCTCAGGATGCAGCAACAGACCAGCAACGAACCGCTGGTTCCTCAGCTTTACCCTCTTCCACACCATCGGCCCAGTTTTTGTTGCATATGAATAACATCTGTTCAATTCCTAACACTTTTTTAACGTAAATGGTTTTAAAGGGAATCTTTAGAATTACTATCGAAAAATGGCAAACCAGTATCATTTTCTGGAAACAGAAGGTATATACTAATATTCTGTAAAATATTAGTATGTAACTTTAAAAATGAAAATAATAAAGTTGTGTTACCACCGAAGGTCCACACTTTTGGAAAACATCATACTACATCAAAATCCACACTGACCAATAAGATAGATTAGCTTGCATTTCACATAGATGTTACTATGTACCTATGTTGGGACCCACATTTGAAAAATCAATCTTTTTAAAGAAGTCATATTAAAAAAAAAAAGTCATATTTATCTGATTTGATCTGCATTGTCCCAAATGCCAGAGAAAAGAAAATTTCTACTATTCAAAATTAGTCAAGAAAAAAGTACGTTAGCCCTACAAAAGTAAACGTGCTAATAGATAATCAGCAAAAACCAAAAACCAGTAGTTTCTGAATACAGGAAAAATGAAGTCTTTACTAATCTGAGTATTTTCTAAATTGGACATTCTAGTTAGCTGACTTTAGTTATAGCTAACCAAGGGTTACCAGACAATAGTTTAATTTTAATGGTGACTGGTAAAAACACTTTTGAAAATATGAAGGAATAATTTCTGTTATGTTTCTCTGATGATCTGTGATACCGTGGGGGCCCAGGCTAAACCTTGTCAATGATCTCCATTTCCTGAGCACCTGTTCTGAGGGGCCTTCAGCTTTACTGCCGGGATTTCATTCTGCAACCCCCACATTACAGAGAGATAGGTACTGTCATCCTCTTTATGCAGATGGACGAATTGAGCCATCAAGGAATTGAATAACTCACCTGGAGACAAAAATTGACAGGGACTCTCAGCCACGCCCATCTGATTTCAAAATTCACGTCTTAATCCCAAGGGTAGCGGAACGGGCGTGCCCAGCACCCAGCCTGACTTGCACTGCCAACGTGGCACTCCTTCGTCTTAAAACGACTGAGTTGGGCTTTATTTTTCTTTTAACACTTTGTAATCTGCCAATTTCCCTTAAGCCTTAGATACAATACAAAAAATAATTCGAATTCATTGAGAACTCCAGGTGACTGAACTCTAGCTAATTAAGCTTTAATAGTATGTAATTCCTAATAATTAAAGATGCTTTTATGTGCACTCAGAAAAAGTAATATTGGACATGGTCATGCTTAAATTGCTTCTTTTGAAGTTAAGGTGGAAACGTTTTAATAACTCTGAAGGAATCTAAACGTGGCCCAGTAGACCCTTCTCCTGAATGTTCTGAAGTCTTCCTGAGCCAAAAAATGCCCAGGTAAACCGTGTGCAACTGTCAAGACGAACGTCCACCTTCCCACCGTTACAGTATTTCCTCATTATTCCTGCATTTCTCCTAAATATGTGATTCCTAGAACTGAGTAAAAAAAAAAAAAACTTACTATAATCCATGCCTCTGTGAGTTGGGCATGACTGAGCGACTAACACTTACTTACTTACTGTGATTTTGGCTAGAATTATTCTATTATTTAAATAGCAAACATCTACTCTTATTGCCACCCAATTGATACCAGGTGGAATTGTATTAAAATCGTTACAGATTTTTCTTAGTGAAGTTGCTCAGTCATGCCTGACTCTTTGCGGCCACATGGATAGTAGCCTGCACCAAGCTCCTCTGTCCATTGGATTTTCAAGGCAAGAGTACTGGAGTGGGTTGCCATTCCCTTCTCCAGGAATCTTCCCAACCCAGGGATCGAACCCAAGTCTCTCACATTGTAGACAGACGCTTTACTGTCTGAGCCACCAGGGAAGTCAAGGCTTATTAGAAAATTAGGTTACACACCCATCCCACTTCTGAGAAAAGTTGACTTGAAGGTGATTTTATTTCTCATAAATCCCAATAACCTCTGACTGTGCAACCACTGCTGAATCAGAACGCAGTTTTCCTTTCGCAAACGCGTTGCCATCTTTGGGACAGAGGGGCAGCACAGCACTGGAGCGCCCTTGCAGCGCCAGCTCGTGAGGCCCGTGAGCTGGCCTGGGGCCTGCCTCCCACCTCTGTCCCAGGCTCGCCCGGGTGCCCTTCCTACGGACTCAGCGGAGCCTGGGGAACAGCTCCCTGCACCCACACCCAGGGCTTCCCCAACTAGCTGTGGGGGCGTGGCTGTCACCTCTTGGCCTTGATGTCTTTTGTCTGTAAGCAGAGCGACCCACTCCACGTTTCTCGCCTGGGAATCCAGTGGACGGAGGAGCCTGGCAGGCTGCAGTCCATGGGGTCGCAGAGTCGTACATGACTGAGTGATCGAGCGCACATGCACAGGAACTATACCAGAGCCTATTTGATGGGGTTCTTGTGAAGATGAAATGAACAATCCACATAACACCTGTGCATATATGATGACACGTGATACATGCTCAGTACACGTTAGCGCTTATTATTAACCTGGAGAGCCCTCCAGCAAGAGGTTTTTCCCACCCACTCAGACCAGGTCGGGTACCCCCACTACACACGTCTACAGCATCTTGACCTTCCTAGTAACATGTATCATACTTTTCACGACCCATACAATGCCTGTTTTTTCAGCAGGATTATATACACTGCAGAGGTAGGTCTGTCTTTTTTTTTTTTTTTTAATCCCTAGCGTCTAACACAGAGCCTGCAACTGAATATTTGTTAAGTGAGTGAAAGTTGATTGCAGAAGCTGTGAGACGGATGAGTTCTTTGGGCAGACATTCAATCATCAGTTTTAAAAACTGGCCAATTTGCAGGAACTATGAATTGAGAGAAATGTATAGGGTGCCACACCTCAGTTTGTAACATAATTTGAAAAAAATAATAATAACAGTAGTGGTACCTAAGTTTTCCATACCCTGTCTGCTTTATAGTATATTCATACCTATTACTCCACCTCAGAGGCTCTCAGAGCCATCTCATCCAAAGCTTCATATGAGAGATGAGGAAGCAGAAGGCCATCGCTTCACCCAGAGTCACCACATCCTCCAAGCACCTCCCACAGACTGGACACCGGGGAAGCCCTTGGACTCTCACCACGTGTTCTATGATTCAGAAGCTTGAATCGAGGGGAAAATTGCACGTGTATGCTTGCTTAGTCGTGTCCAGCTCTTCACGATTACAGGGACTGCAACCCACCAGGCTCCTCTGTCCGTGGGATTTTCCAGGCATACTGGAGTAGGTTGCCATGCCCTCCTCCAGGGGATCTTCCCGACCCAGGGATCGAACCTGTGTCACCTGCATTGTAGTGGGTTCTTTACAGCTCAGCTACTGGGGAAGCCCACGAGGGGATAAGAAATTGCACAAAAATGGGCAGATGGAGCTAGAAGGGGGAACAACAGTTTGATGTTCCAAACAAGTGGCAATGCTCCAAGCTGGGATGAGAGCTTTGTCTTATGCTGAAGTGAACCACAGCCCCCGCAGCAAGAGCTGCCCTCCAGGGACCCACAGCAGTTGCCAGCAGGTGACTCATCTCCCCCATTTGAGCCAATGGGTGACTGCTGGCCCACCGACTTGGCCCGCTGTGTATTGTCCATCCAGCTTGGAGAAGCATGCCCAGCAATCTATCCCTTCACCGCAGACACCTCCTTTAGCTTCCCCCCAGGGAACACCTGGGGCCTGAGGAAAAATCCCTCCATCGGTTGGCACACAGGAAACGCCTTCTAAAAATCACGTGGAAGAGAATGAGCCTCCCCACACTTGAACGTTGGGTCCATCCGTTCATGACTCAGGCCCACACGCTGGGGACAAAGGTGCCCCCTTTTGGCTCCTCCGCGGCCTCATGTGGGGGACACCTACCTGGCAGAGCCCCCAGAACACCTGAGCAGAGTGGGTGGCCCCCAGGGATGCTTAGAATCAATAATAGCAGAGTTGAAATGGGTAGCGCTAAGGTCAGGGACTTTTTAAAAATAAAGTCAGACTCAGAGAGTCTTTAATTCTCACTTTAGTCTTGGACTCCTTGGAAAAGATCCCGAAGCTGGGAAAGATTGAAGGCAGGAGGAGAAGGGGACGACAGAGGATGAGGTGGTTGGATGGCATCTCCGACTCTATGGACATGAGTTTGAGCAAGCTCCGGGAGCTGGTGATGGACAGGGAGGCCTGGCGTGCTGCGGTCCACAGGGTTGCAGAAAGTCGGACAACACTGGGCGACTGAACTTAGTCTTGGACAGCAAGCGAAAGGCGGTCCATGTGCCTCAGTGCAGCCACACACTGAGCCCCCGGGCCGGCCTGCTGTAACCACGAGGACGGGCCAGCCTCTCCTCTCTGGCACCTCTGCTTCCTCTCAGGGCTGCTCTGGACCGCTGAGCATTCCAGGGAGTCTCTCCCACCTTCCATATCGCTGTCATGGGTGCCCCCAATTCTAGATATGCTTCATAACTGCTTAGAAATGTCTAATTTCCATCATATTCAGCCCACAGCTCCCAGGAGGACATGTCACACACCCTGAATTAACACCAAGCTAATGTTGAGCAAGTTGTTCTAAATGGTCTAAACTCAGCAAAAAGAATAGCCACCAGCATCATAATTATTTACTTTCAGCAGCTTGAATGCAAATGTCATTAAATCTTTACTACGGTTGCGGTCAACGCCATTCATTTTCATCTGTAGTTTCAAAGAATTACATAGGGGAGCTTTACAATTTCATATGAATGATGCATCTTATACATGCTGTGGGACCCCGGCCTGTGAAAACCATGTGAAGCAGTTTCCACCAGGGCTTAGCCTGCTTGAAAAAACTTAAGAACAAAGCTTCATTCTTCCTAAGGGGGAAGGAAAGAGGACTAAGAGATTAGGAAGAGAGGGAGGCCAAGGAGCCAGCCAGACTCAATGGAAGTGCTTGGGCAAGAGCTGGACTTATGCAAAATTCAACAAATTATGCACACATTAAGAGCAAGGCTGTGCAAACGTGGATCCCACCTTCAAGTTCACGAGGTAAGATTCATACATAAATACTTGAATCTGAGTTGCAAATCATAATACCTGTAATCTAGACCTGTATCTCCTTTGGGCAGGAACCATGCTAACTGCTGATATCCACTATAAGAAGACACCATAAAAAGAAAATTCACAACAACGGAGGGCACAAAGAAAGTAAGGCCAGGAAAGCGAAGTCATTTGCCCAAGGTCACTCAGCTAGTGGACTTCAACACCAACCCCAATTCCAAACAAGGGCTGTTGGGTAAACCACAGTATACCACTTAAGATTGAATTTCAGATAAAGTGAAAGTCGCTCAGTCGTGTCCAACTCTTTGTGACCCCAGGGACTGCTGCCTGCCAGGCTCCTCTGTCCATAAGATTCTCTGGGTAAGATTATTGAAGTGGGTTGTCATTCCCTTCTCCAGGGGATCTTCTCCACCCAAGGATCAAACCCAGGTCTCCCTCGTTGCAGGCAGATTCTTTCACATCTGAGCTACCAGGGAGCCCTTTTACAGCTCTTTCAGAATTTTAGATCAACAACAAATATTTATACTAAAAAGTGTTAAGTATGTCTCAAATACTGCTTTTTTTATTTGCTAAATTTGGCAACTCTTCCCCAAATCTCATCCTTGAAAGCTACTGTTTGTTAGGTACAATGGATTTCTAGTTAGGAGTGATATGGACTATTGCCGACATGTGATAGAAATCTATTTTCTGTCTTGCCCTGTTTCTGGCCCAGAGCGCCTAAAACCCTTGGAATTTCCTAAGCCAGAAGATCCAAGGAGGCATCCTTTGTTATGTTAATAAGATGACTCTGGGGCTGTTCCTACGGAGGGGGCTGGTGTCAGAGGAACCAACTGATCCACGCTGAAATTTTCAGTCCCTCCTCCACCCTACCTATGGAGAGAAAGGGGTTGGAGACTGAGTCCAATCAGCGATTTATTCAATTGCACCTTGCCACCAAAAGGCAGGTTCAGAGAGCTTCCCAGGTGGTGAGCACTTGGAGGTCTCAGGGAGTGGCACCCCCAGAGGTCATGGAAGTCCCACGCCCTCTTCCCGGACTTTGCCCTCTGCATCTCTTCTACCCGGCTGATCCTGAATTATGTCCGTTATCATAAACCAATGATCTAGCAAGTAGATGTTTCTCTAAGTTCTGTGAGCCGCTTGAGCAAGTTAACTGAACCCAAGGCAGGGGCCCAGTGGAACCTCCCACCTATAGCTGGTGGGTCAGAGGCACCAGCAACAGTCTAGACCTGTGAGGTGTGTCCGAGGGAGGGCAGGGGCAGTCTTATAGGACCCATCCCTTAACTTGTGGGATCTGATGCCATCTCCACATAGGCAGCGTCAGAACTGAACTGAATTGTAGGCACCCAGCTGGTGTCTGAGAATGGCTCTGTTTTTATAGGCCAGTAGGTCCCACCCCATGTATAAGATGTATCGTTCACATTAAATTGAAAACCCTCCCCACGGTGGAATCTGGAGCAGAAGTAGACCTTGTTATTAGATAAAATAGGTGTGCCAGCCCGTTTTAGATGAATCATAGTGGCTACAAGAGGCATAGACAAAACTGTCATGTAAAAGATTATTTGTTTTTAATATCTGTTCTGTTAAACACAAGGCAAGGGGCCCCAAATGGGGGCTGAGCCTCCCATCACCAAACCCAGACTTGACTGCAGTTTCAGCCTCTCCCAGGAATGGAGTCTTACACTAGTCCGTCAATCACCTGGTCAGCACTAGTGAGGTCATCTGCCTGAGGGACCCCTGCCCCCGCTTCAGGACTGACCGTGACACACGCAGCCCACGGTTTACTGGCCTAACTTCCTTATTCTCACCTCCTTGTCCTTGTAAAAGTCTTTCATCTTCTGCAGCTCCTTGGAGACCCTATCTGCTTAGACGAGATGCTGCCTGATTCATGAAATTGTTGAACGAAACACTAAGATTTTTACAATTGACTAAATTGAATCTTGTTTTTTGACGATTCTGAGGGTGGTAGGCCTTGTCATGTTTAAATCTTTCTCCTCGACACCATCAGCAAAATCATTTGAGCATCTGTTCCCCAAATATACATATTTGTATATGATTGATGTTTTAATGTGCTCATATTAATATATCTTGCACATTTTGAAACACAAAATAAAAATTTTAAAGGTAAGATATAAAAATACAGAAGGAGTACCACCTCCTTCTTTCTATACCCAAAGGATTGTCCTGCCCACCCACTTTGGACACTACTGCTATGCTGGGCTTAGTCGTGTCAGACTCTTCGTGACCTCAGTGGACAGTAGCCACCAGGCTCCCCGATCCATGGGGATTCTCCAGGCAAGAATACTGGAGTGGGTTGCCATGCCTTCCTCCAGGGGATCTTTCCCACCCAGGGATCGAACCCAGGTCTCCTGCATTGCAGGCAGATTCTTTACCTACCATCTGAGCCACCAAGGAAGCCCTGGACACTGCTAGACACTCTCAAGACTCATAATAACTAAGATTTAGTGAACATCTACATGCAGTTTTCTCCCAGGGTCCTTGCACCAGTTCACGAGCCCCTATTGCCTCTGGTGAGCACTGGGGTGAGGGGCTACTTCAGAGGTTCAGGGACCCCCTGTGTCTCACTCTGACAGGCTGAGACCTGCAGAGCTGCGTTCTCACAGCCAGGCTGCCTGTGGGATACTATGGGGAGAGGAGAGGAGGGGGGCAGGTGTACTGCTGCTGGAGGCAGGGGCAATGCACCCCCATTTTACTGAAGAAATTGTGGATGACATTTGCCTGCTGTCACACAGTCAATGTGCTTGCTTTGGAATCTGAGCCCTGATCACAGGATATGTGCTTCTTCCTGTTTCACCATATATTCTAAGGTACCTCTGAACTGGAACTCAAGTATAAATAAAATAAAAATAAAAAGGACACTGGAACTAACTAAGCAGAGTTGAACCCAGAGTACCAACAGAGTTTTATCCAATGCATTTGTGTAAAATTCATTTTCTTTCACTTTTTTTTTTATACTCTAGGTAGACCTGGCCTAAGTGTTTTGAGTATGTGGTCTAACAATGAAAACCTCTTCACAACCTTCTTGAGGGGCAGGATCCTGTGCCCGGGAGTTTTCTGTGCTGGGACCAGGTCCTGTCAGGACTTTCCCATCCGTCAGACACACTCAGGAGCGGTGCGGGGTGTCTGCGGAGAGGACAGGGAAGAAGGGAGCCCTGTGTCTCCCGGGGGCTGTTGAGGGGCAGCCCCGGGCAGAGGGCGGGGTGAGAGGGGAGATTTCAGTGGCCGGAGGGGAATAAAGGGGCGGGGATGAAGCGGAGGCGGCTGTGTTTCTGAGCCGACGCCAGGAAACTGTTCGCCAGGAAGTTGCAGGCTTTTCTATTTTGCCTGCCTTCCCAGCCTTGTCTCTAGGATCCTGAGGCCCCTGACTTCACCCTTCCGACTACAGAGCGCCCTCCTGTTTCCTACATTTCTGAGCTTGAATTTTCCTGTCTCTCCAGGCCCCAGGGTTCTGGAGAGTGAGTGATGACATCACAGGGAATTCAGATGTTGAGTGTGTATATAACAGAAATTATGATTAAGCAAAGACGCATAACCCCTGTCTTTCTAGGCAGAGATGGGGGAGGGTATTCGGGCTACAGAGGAAGAGGGAAGCCCCCATTCCCCTCCGTGGGAGGGAGAGACTTCGGGGCTGTCACCCTCCCAGAAGCAGAGAGTCCCGCCCCCCAACCCTGACCCCCTGCAACTAGCCTGCGCCACAGAAGCAGCACAGGGCGGGGTGGCTGCGGGGGAAGACGCAGTTTGGAGAAGGTTCTGGAAGACAGAGAACTAGTCCAAGACGGGGTCCCCAGTATCTGCAAAGTCCGTACCAGGTGTGCTCCCAAGTACTTTAAATGCCCGTGGGCACTTAATCCTCATTTTCTATCAGGCAGGTCCTCATTTAACCTCTATTTTACAGAGGAGCAAATGAAGGCACAGAGAGACTAAGTAACTCACTAAGGCCACCCGGAGGAAGGCACAGGCAGAGTCCACCTCCCACCAGTCTGGCTCCTGGGGCAGCTCTACAGGGAGCCCTGAGAACCGCTGAGGGCCAGGAGCATGGGGGTTTGCAGCTGGCTTCTTAGTGTGATTTTAACACGAGAATGAAATGGCTCTCACTCTGAGCACGCTAATGGACTTTGATGCCTGCTAGAGCCAGGAATTGGAGAAGGCAATGGCACCCCACTCCAATACTCTTGCCTAGAAAATCCCATGGACAGAGGAGCCTGGTGGGCTGCAGTCCATGAGGTCGCTAAGAGTCAGACACGTCTGGGTGACTTTACTCTCACTTCTCACTTTCATGCATTGGAGAAGGAAATGGCAACCCACTCCAGTGTTCTTGCCTGGAGAATCCCAGGGACGGGGGAGCCTGGTGGGCTGCCGTCTATGGGGTCGTACAGAGTCGGACACGACTGAAGCGACTTAGCAGCAGCAGCAGCAGAGTTAGGAATAACTTATTCTGTTCTTTTCCTGCTGCTAACAGACTAGGAGCCTATTTTCTCATCAGGCGAAGACAGAACCACCAGCAGCAAGACAGGCCCAGGGACACTGCGGGGGCAGCGGAAGGGCTTCTGGCTGGTCTTGGGACTGAGTCCTGAGGGGTCTTAATAACCATGAGGATTCTGTCTGTGAGGGAAAGAGGCGGGAAAGCCAGTCTGCCAGTGACTGTTGTGAAGGACGTGTTAGTGCCCCAAATCTCTAAACGTCATTTTTGTTCAGGAGCCACACAGGGACTCCCTGCCTGGACCACCTGCTTCGATTTGCCAACGGCAGGTGCAGCACCCCGCCCCCACCCCGCCCCGCACGCTGGTCCATTCACAGAATCTTCCCAGAGGCATCCCTCTCCCGCTTCCCTACTAGAAAAAGCTTCCTGGTCACTGATTGGTCCAGCACCCCTTCCTGCGTCTCTGCGTCTCTTAGCAACGCCTCCCAAAGCTGTCTTGTTCAGTTGCCGGCAAGCCTGCCTCCTGGGAAAAAGAACTAGCCAGGTCAGGTTAGGATCCTCTCTAACGCACAGACATGGCACTCTGTGTCTAGACTTTCTGGTTCTGCTTTCAAATTCTCCAAGGCTGTATTAAATGCTGCCGACTTTTTTTTTTTTTTTGATGCTGGAATATGTGCTTCTCTCACAGATATTTTATTCTTTTCAGTAAATAGAGTCGACTATTTTAAATTTATTTTTGTATACTTTCAAATAAAAGATATAAACTAACAAGCCAGAAATCTTAATTTTTCAGTTGGAAAACATTTGCTCTCTTTCTATATATATGGGATCATATAATTGTTATGTTCCTTCATAATGAATCATAAAATTCACTCCGAACTCAGAGAAACCGCAAATGCAAACCCTCTCTATCAGTCCACCAAGTCTTCCTCCCTTCACTCAGAGGGCCCATCTCCATCAAGAATCTTATCCTGACTAAATGGAACAGAGATGGTGAGTTTTCTCCTCAAATTATGACGTGCAGATAGTAACTTGCACAGCCTGCCTATTCAGCTATTACCCTACTACTGACCTACTAGTAAACCTTTATTCTGATGTTTCTTGCATATTTATCTGTCTAAATATGCCTCTTTGCATATACATCTGTCGCCTCAAACATTAGGCTTAAAGTAGGAAAAGAAACTTCTGCCTCTGTTTCATGTTTTACAAAGGACCCATGGAAACATTTAGTAAATTCTTCTAATAATGCTTCAGGTAGGTTACATGCAGTCAACAGTTTAAGTCCTACCATTATTTGTAACTGGATTTGTGTGGCACTTTTTTCTCAAAGGGCTCTAGAGGCTAGGAACGAGTTGGCGCAATAAACAAAGGCGGCCGATCCTCAGTGGCTCACAAAACAGCACAGAGGCGGCTGGAGCGCAGTTTGCAGAGAACTGTGAGGACAGTTCTCATCTTGTCACTTATTAAAACAGACAGGATGAGAAGGGAAAAATGCTGCCATGAGCTTCTAAAATGGCCTGAAAAGTAGACTGACTTATTTGAGTTGAAAATTTTAGAGGTTATTTAAAGCATGGAGTAAACCTAGTTCTTGAGGAGAATAGTTACTGCTATGGTGGGGGGGGGGGTTCATTACTCACAAAATAGATTCAGAAAACTAGGTCACCAAGCTCAGCCAGAAATATTACTGTAATTCTTTGGCTATGGGCCCACCCAAGAACTCCTTAAATATTAGTCCAAGTCACAAGATAAATACATTTTCATAAAAACACCACTATGCTAAATGTATGACCCCGAAGATGGTTTGAAATTTTATTCTACTTTGGGTTGACTCCAACGTCGACAACCAGCCTTTGCTTGCTGAGTCATTGGCGTGGACACCTCACGGTTCACTGCCTGCCAGTGTGAACGAGAGGAATGAGATCATATAAGGAAAGAGAGAAAGAACTGGTCAAAGAGAAGCTCGCTTAGTGTGGTTTCGGCATAACTTCAAAGTTGAGAAATGTTTAGGGAGCACGTACTATGTGCAACACATGTTATAATATTCAAAAAACGCGAGTATCTACCTAAATCATAAACACTACGGAGGAGGCGATGGCACCCACTCCAGTCCTCTTGCCTGGAAAATCCCATGGACGGAGGAGCCTGGTGGGCTGCAGTCCATGGGGTCACTAGAGTCGGACACGACTGAGCCACTTCCCTTTCACTTTTCACTTTCATGCACTGGAGAAGGAAATGGCAACCCACTCCAGTGTTCTTGCCTGGAGAATCCCAGGGATGAGGGAGCCTGGTGGGCTGCTATCTATGGGGTCACACAGAGTTGGACACGACTGAAGTGACTTAGCAGCAGCAACAGCAGCATGGACTAGAACTAGTTTAACTTTCTGAGGTTACAAATATGGAAAAGATCTGCTTTCCTGTCTATCAGCTTCCTTTGGGAAATCTCAAATCCTTGAGTAACTGAACCTTTCTCCACTGAAGTCCCCAGGACCTCATCAAACCTCTATAGTTCAGAACTAAAGGACTTTGAAAAAAAAAATAGAGCCTCCAATCTTCAAAGGGAGTTAAGCTGTGTGCCCTCAAGGCTTTTTTGATAAGATTAGGAAGTGGGAAACAGGGGGTATTCAATCTTATAACCCACAGAGTAACAGTAGGGAGGTCTCTTCATAAACACACCCAGGCTTCCCTTAATTGCTGTGTTTCTTTTCTGCTTAAAACTCACTGTATTTAGAATAAAATTCAAACTCCTTATTGAGAAGTTAGAGACCCTGTGTGCTCTGACCCTGCCTACCTATGGCTCTGAGTAAGTTCCACAGTAACTTATGCCCCTGATGGCCCCAAAAATATACAGGGTGCGTGCTAAATTGCTTCAGTTGTGTCCAGCTCTTCACCCCACGGACTGTAGCCCACCAGGCTCCTCTGTCCATAGGAGTCTCCCGGCAAGAATACTGGAGTGGGTTGCCATGGCCTCCTCCAGGGGATCTTCCCAACCCAGGGACTGAACCTGCTTCTCTTACCTCTCCTTCGTTGGCAGGTGGGTTCTTTACCACAGGTACACAAGACTCTTCTGCTAACCCTGTCTAGAACTTTCGCTTCTGTTCTCCCCACGTGGCCTCCTGCCTGTCACTCAGGGCTTAACTCTGAGGTCACCGTCTCTCATCATACAAACCATTCATTTGTGCACCCTCCCCTCACACCCCTTCTGTTATAGTTTCTTTCAAGTACTTGTGATGATCTGAAATCCTACGCTTGGGTATCGTTTGCTTGTTTATCATTCCCTGTAAGAGCAAGTACTTTGTCTACTCACTGCCTGGAACAGCTGTAGCTGGTGGTCAAGACATATTTACTGAACAAGTGAATCCAGAAGTTATTTGTCCAGCAACTTTATCCATCCATAGCGTCCCTTGTGGCTCAGCTGGTAAAGAATCCACCTGCAATGTGGGGGACCTGGGTTTGAACCCCAGGTTGGGAAGATCTCCTGGAGAAGGGAAAGGCTCCCCGCTCCAGTATTCTGGCCTGGAGAATTCCATGGACTGTATAGTCTATGGGGTCATAAAGAGTCAGATATGACTGAGAGACTTTCATTTTCACTTTCAGTGTGACTACACAGTTTCATCTCTGAACACACAAAATTCAGGGGGGAAAAATCCTTTTTGAAACTTGCAAGATTTTCCGTCGGAAGATTTTCCACGGAACCCTTCACAGAGTCTTTTTACCTTTACTCAATTAACAAATGTGTCTTACAATTTAAACAAGTTTGCTGTCTGCCTCTGGTGGATCCAAAGAAGTATAATAGCGGTGCTGTGCAGCGCTTAGTCGCTCAGTCACGCCCAGCTCTTTGCGACGCCATGGACTGTAGCCCACCCGGCCCTCCTGTCCATGGGGATTCTCCAGGCAAGAATACTGAAGTGGATTGCCATGCCCTCCTCCAGGAGATCTTCCCAACCCAGGGGTCGAACCCAGGTCTCCCACATTGCAGGCAGATTCTTTACCATCTGAGCCACCAGGGAAGCCCAAGAATACTGGAGTGGGTAGCCTAACCCTTATCCAAGAGATCTTCCCAACCCCAGAATCAAAGCAGGGTCACCTACACTGCAGGCAGATTCTTTACCAGCTGAGCTATTAGGGAAGCCCTATAGTAGAGGTAGACACTAATAGCGCCAAGAAGGGATAGGCCAGCATGGAAGAAACTGAAGCATTACTAAAAAGCAAAGAGACTCAGCCAGCAGACCTGGGGCATCATGTATAGAAGCAAATGATCTCACAGATCTGCAGCTGCCAGCAAGCAATACTGCTGTCACGATGACCGCCCAAGTTATCAAGGAAATTAATTATGTTGTACACACGTACATGTGTCTAAGGAAACAGGAAATGTTAAGCGATCTTCGAAAAATTTTTGTCCAAAGTGCTATTTCAAAGGCCAAGCGAAATTTGGTTTTCTAAGAGAACTGATTTCTGCGGAACACGTCAGAGGACCTCTTCCTCCCCCCTCCGTCCCTCCTCCATCCCTTCCCACAGTTATAACTGTGCGGCTGAGCAGCTAGAAAGTCACACGACCACGTGACTTTCAAACATGGCTCTCTCTCTGCCATTGTGGCGTGTTCTTTTGGGTTCTTTTCCTGATCTCGACCTGATCTTTTCTTCATCTTCCCACTTACCTATATTTTCCTGGAACTGATTCTTTACCACTAATTTACCTTCACCAACAGTTCCATTTTGTGTGCTCTAACTGTGGAAGTGAAAGTGATAGTCACTCAGTCGTGTGACTCTTTGCGACCCCATGGACTGTAGCCCTCCACGCTCCTCTGTCCATGGGATCCTCCAGGCAAGAATACTGGAGTGGGTTGCCATTCCCTTCTCCAGGGAATGTTTCGGACCCAGAGATCGAATCTGGGTCTCCTTCATTGAGGGCAGATTCTTCACCATGCTCTGGTTGTAGGGCACTGTAAATCCTTTACGGACAAAGATTAAGTGAGATCTCTCTGCTTAGGGCATGGGATGGATGGGGTGACGTTTTAATTGTTACTTTGTCATACAGTCAGATTGAGAACTCAGTGAAGGGTAACCAAGCTCCCTGCAGATAAAATGGAATTTTCAAATGACAGAATAGGGTAAGCGCTTGAATAGGACCCTGGGGCTTTTTAGCTCATAATCTGCTGGAACTGGTAATTGAAAGGTTAATGCAAAATCACACATCCTGAAAATTGAAAATTAGATTCCGAAAAGTTAAAATCGACTAAAAATAATCACAGGAAATGTGCACAACACGAAGGACCGCCAGAAAGGAGCCACAGCCGCTGATTCCTTTGGAACCAAGGGAAGCGGCCTCCCTCGCCGGGCAGGCCTCGGCGCCCCGGGGCGGGGACCCTGGGGAGTGGGGGCTTTTCAGATACAGTCCAGCTCAAGGAGCCATACTTCTCCCCACTGTCCTTGCTTCTCAGATTCTGTGGGCATCCAGGAGTTGCTGCAACGTCGAATCCTACATGGAACCTGAAGGGCTAAGGAACCCTGCTAACCTCACCTAAGGAGGTTTCACCTGAGGACTTAGGTTTGTGTGAATCTTGTAGCATCTTACAATCTCTAAAAACCTACAAGGAGGACATCTCTGGTGGTCCAGTGGTTAAGAAGCTGCCTGCTGATACTGGGAACACGGGTTCAGTTTCCTGTCCAGGAAGATTCCACATGGCGCAGAGCAACTAAGCTTGCAAGCCACAACTGCTGAGCCTGCACACCAACAGCCTGCACTCCACCACTGAAGAACCCACCACACTGAGGCCCAGCGCAGCCATAAACCATACAATTGTGTACATGAAGTACACAATTCTTTAAAAAAAAATCTTTGGATTAAAAAAAAAAAATCCAAAGGAAAAGGAAAAAAAGGGGGGGGGAAATGCCTTTGAAAGAGAAAACTTGCCATGTTATGCCCAGTAGCATATATTCATAGGTTTATAAATAGATTTATAAAGTTATAAATCTATTTATAAGCCACGTCAGGCAGGGATTCTTTTGCTTCTCAAGGGGCACAGTGGTAAAGAACCCACCTGCCAAGGCAGGAGACGCAGGTTTGATCCCTGGGTGGGGAAGATCCCCTGGAGGAGGACATGGCAACCCACTCCAGTGTTCTGGCCTGGAGAATTCCACAGGCAGAGAAGCCTGGTGGGTTACAGTCCATGGGGTCGCAAAAGAGTTGGACACGACCGAGCAACTAACACTTTCACTTCAGACTTTCACTTCAGGGATTCTTTTTAAAAATCTCTCTAAAGCTAAGAACTGGCTTCCCTAAAATCTGAGAGGGCTCAAGTGGGACAGCTACACAAAGCAGTGACTGTGAGTTGTAGGTGAGACTCCCCGAGACTGTCTGACACCTACTGGGTTGGCTGGCCACAGCGGCCCCCTTCCCTGCAGCTCAGTTTCTAGGACCTTCCCTCCCGCAGGTTTACGGGGCTGTCAGTAGAGCTGGCCTCACCATGGGAGCTGCCTCGGGCCTGCCCCCACAGAGCAGGCTGGGCAGGCACCAACCCCCAACCTGCACTGGGCTGAGAAGCCTCCCCCGGGGGATAGGGAGGCAGGCCCGAGGACCCCGGTCTTTAACGAGAGGAGACGCACACCTGGGAATGGCAGGCGACCGTGTTCCTCCCCGGGGAGCAGGGAGGAGAGGAAGCAGATGTGCAGAAGGAGGAAGAGCCAGTCAGAGAAGAGGGCAGGGAGGGCACAGGCCAGCGGGCGGGATGCAAAGACACCCGGACCCTCCGGAGCCCTCGGGCGGGGGCTCTGAGGCCCAGCTGCACCTTCATGCAGGTCCACCCGCCGGACGCTTGCAGGCCAGGACGCTTCCGCTCATGAATTCCCCTCTCGGGGGTGAAGTGGCCTTGAGGGTTTCTATCACACACAACCAAGGATCCTAGCTAATCCCCAAGCAATAGAGCACTTCTGTTCAAGGGCACAAAACGTGACAGTTACAGTGAGGCAACGCCTGGAATGGATTCCGACCGGCTGAGTGAGAACCAGCCTCTGTCATTCTGGGTCTCAATTTTGAAATCCATTTCCAGTATTCCCTTTGCTGAGTAATTGACGCATGGGACTAAAAACACCAAACAATCCCTTTCAGCAAATGTATTTCCCTTAAACATGGGAGGAAAACAAAATATAACCTCTGCTTCCCTGGGGGCTCAGACGGTAATGCGTCTGCCTGCAGTGTGGGAGACTCGGGTTCGATCCCCAGGTCAGGAAGATCCCCTGGAGAAGGAAATGGCAACCTGCTCCAGTACTCTTGCCTAGAAAATCCATGGATGGAGGAGCCTGGTGGGCTACAGTCCATGGAGTCACAAAAAGTCGGACATGACTGAGTAACTCCACATTGATTAAAAAAAAAAAACTCAATTTAATATTTTTTCCAAATACTCTCAGGCCAAACCTAATACTTGATGAATGCTACCAATATTTTACAAAAAAAAAAAAAAAATTAGCACTTGAGATTGGAAAATAGGATATATGTTGGCGTACAATGTTTTAAAATGTGTTTTTAGCTCCTCTTTATCCTCTGGATACTGGGGAGGCATCTAATTTTACCCACAAAGGAATTCCCCAAAAGTAGGGACTTCTAAACACGATAGACTTATAGAGATGTGTCATTAAAACCCGTACTTTGGTGGATTTTTCACAAACACGAGTGCAAATGGATTGGCAAGAATTTAGAATCCTGAGCTAGAGAGTAGGAAACCAGAGTCTGATCTCTTCATGTTTCAGGAATTTAGACCCAGTCTGAAGACATCACCTTGACTTAGCTAATGTGTGCCAATCCCTTCGCTAATCTGAGCCAGACCCTGGGCTCCAGCTCCCACTGCAAATCTTTCCTCCACGTCTTGGGGGGAACCACGTCAAGTGGTCCACGTGCTCTCTGCCCTCTTCTCCCATCAAAATGCAGAAGAGAGTGTGGTTCCACGAGAAGGGCCCCAAACACTGACCACAGGAGGTCTGTGCGAACGTCAAAGGGGAGGGGTAAGGAGAGAAAAAGAGTGAGAGGAGGTTGTCATGGGAACGCGGAGGCAAACCACAAGATGAAACAGAGCTGAAACCCATTCTGCTATCTCAGGCTTTGTTTATCCAAGGAAGAAATCAAGGCATCTATGTCCACAGCCATGCAGGGTAAAAGAAACTAAAGATAAGCTTTGGCTTCCAATCGGTGCAGTCTTCTAAACACTAAAATCCCCCTTTAAAAGGGACCTCACTGCACATTTATCTACATCACTGTTCAATTTACTATATGGCATTTGTGTAAGCTCTCTCTTTGTTCCAGCTTCATTTAAAAAAATTCTAAATTGCTCACCAAGAATGATGACTATAAAGACAGGATTATCTAGACTTTTATCATTCTGTGTGCAGAACAGTTTCTAAACTCACAACAGGCCAAAAAAGTCAAACAGCCTTGAGGAATTAAACATTAACTCCAGATGAGATCAATGACTCCTCCTGGGGGTGAGGTATACCTGGGGGTCAGTATTCAGCTTCAGAAGGGAGTTTCATTCAACTTGCATCCGGTCAGAGAAAGAAACATTAGTCTTTAGGGGAGAGGCGGCAAATAACCGTGGCCCTAAATTTTGCAGGGGATTTGTGTTAATGCTCAAAGAAGGCGCTGACTCTATCACTGGGTGTTAACCCTGCTCCCAGGGTTCATTCATTCAGCTGACTGTGAACTGCAGATCCTGTAGAAAGCGTCCCAAGCCCTGGCTGAAATTCCACATCGCCCGAGACGTACAAGCCCACTGCATGTAGCTTCCCTGCCGTGAAGCCCTTTAACAAGATAATCTTTAGAGACAGGTGAAATTAGATTAGTTTCATCCTGTTACTTCATTCCCTTTCTGGATCTGACGATTCATACTTATCCTAGAAGGTCAGAGCTGGAAAGGCCTCAGGGGTCAGACGGGGTAGCCTCGCTTTGCTTTGTGAGTCCTCAGGGCGCTTAGCTAGTTGATTGGCAGAATCAGAGCTTCATTTCACTCCCCAAATCTCAGTGCCAGGGACCTTTGCTCTAAATAAGAACTCTCGATCAAAAATGCAATATACTTCACAGACATATTTCAGACCCTGGTTTTGTTTCAAGGCGAGACACAGAGGGTTAAAGCTATTCTTTCCAGCCTGCTGTGTATAAATGGAACGCCTCCCCCTTGTCCTCAGCACCTCAGGGAATGACTGTCCCCCGTTTCCCAGGCCCTGACCCCCAGCCCTAGGGGAGGCCCTGTCCGTCCTGCTCACCCGCATCCTCCCTTCTGAACCCTGAACACTCCTAGCGGCTGGTGAGGAAAACTCAAAAAGCTGATTGTTTTTGAGGAGGAGAGGAAGAGAAAGAGGAAAACCAAAATAAAGAGGTAAATTTCCTGGAAAATTTAAAGCTACAGATGGGGTTGGTAGGCGTGGGATTTGACATTTGGGGGCAGATTTTTAATATTACTTACTACTAATTTTCTAATGTCATCTACACTCCAAAAGTCATTGTTATCTCAAAGCATAAAATAGGTAAGATAGGAAGACTTAGTAAAACACAATAGCAGCATGGAAAATCCCCAAAATGATTGTAGAGAAAGTTTTTTTCCCCTTTTCGTTCAAATTGTGTCTGTTTTCTGCATCTTTACATCGTTAGCCCCAGACTTGAGTCGCATGTCGGCAAGGCCAGGTCTCTAGACCTGAGGATCCTGAGGCCCCTTCCCCCAAGCCCCAGGAGTGAGTCCAGACCCCCCAGTCCCGGGGGCAGTGGGCTGTCTGCCAAGGAAGGCAAGGAGAGCGGGGCTCCAACCTCCGCGGGGGCCCCAGGAACTCTGTGCCCATCACTGCTGTGTCCCGGCCTTGGGTCACTGACCATGCTCAAGCCTCTGTCTCCTCATCCATGAAGTGGGCACAGTGATAAAGTACAACCTCAGTGTTGTGAGGTTCTGATCAGAGGGGACCATGTTCTGGAAGCCCTCCGGGGGCACAGAGCGCCGTAGTCATTTTTACTGAAGCCCAGTCACAGTTTGAATGAAGAACTAAGTGATTTGGGTGCTGCCCCCACTCCTTGCGACACTTGAAAAGATGTAAGTCAGCAGGGATGGGAGCACGGGGGTCCCTCACTCTGGACTCAGGATGAGAATTCCTCACTCTGGACTCCGTTTGTTTCAACAATGAAAGAATGCTTCCTAAGTCGTCTCAGTTGTGTCTGACTTTTCAGCCCTATGGATGGTAGCGTGCCAGGCTCCTCTGTCCATGGGATTCCCCAGGCAAGAATACTGGAGTGGGTTGCCATGCCCTCCTCCAGGGATCTTCCCAATCGAGGGATCGAACCCGAATCTATGTTTCCGGCATTGGCAGGCGGGTTCTTATCACTAGCGCCACCAGGGAAGAACAGACTTGGCTACTTAGAGCGCAGTGAAGAAGAAACTTGATACTTAGGATCTAGACTTGTCTGCTTGATACCAGGACCTCCATCCTACGATACACATGTAGGAAAAGATTTTTGCTTCCATATAAGCAACATTTCGCTTTAATAAATGTAGTAAGTTACTACATTTTAACTTACTACATTTTTTTTTTTTAACTATGTCATGCAACATACGGGAATCTTAGTTCCCCAACCAGGGATCGAACCCATGTCCCCTGCACTGGAAGCACAGAGTCCTAACCATGGGACCACCAGGGAATTCCCAATAAATAGAGTAATTGGTCACATTTCTATGCGTGTATCGCGTGAAAGGCCTCTCAACCGATGGTTCACATAAAGTTTGCTGCCACTTTGCTGGGACCCAAACAGCTAAATTCCAACACATTCGGACTGGGCAGTGCTCAGGCACTAATCTGTCAGACCCGAGGGCGTGTTCAGGTGCCCAGGGCGGGGCAGGTGGAAACCTCGCTCTGCCGACTCTTCCCTTCTCTAACACCCAAGACCCGGCAGAGTCACTTGGCTGGTAACAGCCTCAAGCATCTGAAGGACCTGTGGTTCTGAAGGCTGACTTCTGGGCTTCCCTGGTGGTTCAGATGATAAATCATCTGCCTGTAATGCCTGAATCGACTTAGGAGATCTGGGTATGATCCCTGAGTCGGAAAGATCCCCTGGAGAAGGAAACAGCAACCCACTTCAGTATTCGGGCCTGGAGAATCCCAAGGACAGAGGAGCCTGGCGGGCTACAGTCCATGGGATCGCACAGAGTGGGACATGACTGAGCGACTCACACTTCACGTCTTCCCTGGGGCAGAGAGCATCACATCATGTGACCGGCTTGGTCGAGGCTAAGTTTAGCCCTGCTTTGTCCCCTGACCCTGGAGGCCCTCACTGACCCCTCTGACTCCATACTTCCCAGTCCTACCTGACCCCACGGACTCTGCTTCCCCTCTCTCCCCTAAGCAGGGCGACCGAGAGATCCTCGCTGGCCCCACAGCAACTGCCGGGCAGGTGGGTCCACTGTGTTTTCTGATGGGAAAACAGAGTTCTGGTGGTTTGCTCAAGGTTAGGACTTGAATCTGGAGTTTCCACGTTTTTAGCCAGGAATCTTGCCATCCTTGTTTTAGATAGACCAAACGTCTGGGGGCCCGTTAGCACATGTGGCTAAATGGGGCAGACGAGGCAGAGCCCGATCCATTTGGACCAGCTCCCTCAGTGCCTCGCCCGAGAGAACTGGCAGCAGCTCTGGGGCTTTCTTTACCCGGAAGATGGAGGAGAAAGGAGGGGAGGAGGAGTTCTCAAGTCATCAGAGCGGCCTCCAAGTACACAAACAACTCCCTGTGACCCCGGATTCAGAGCCTGGGCTCTGACGCAGGGGTATGTCACTCCTCTTAAATCCCTGTAGGAAATGGGTGATACAAGCACCAGAATGGAATGTAAACCGTTTCCTAAGGAAGCACGCTAGCATCTCTCTTCTTCCGAGAGTTTCGCTCCAAAGAGAGCTTGAGCTCATCCTCTCTCCCTGATTTTCCATCATGACTCTACCAGCTGCCTGTTAAGAGGAAAGGGGCAAGGAGAAGCCCCCAGAAGCCCCTGGGAGAGAGACAGGAGCTCCAGATGAAGGCCAGGTCTTGGGGGAGGTTCCCTCCTGATGTGACTTTCATCCATTTCTCCGGTGACTTCCCCAGGAGCCCCCTCCACAGGGACCATCCACACACTCCAACAGGAGGGCCCCTCCTCCACCCCATTCCCACCACCCCTTGCCCCGACACTTCTTCACCCTCACCCTCACCGCCTGTACGTGTGCAAAGTATAGCAAGTCGTCCATGCTGTCAGGAAAGGAAACGCAAAAGCACACCCTTCAGTTCTGTCCACCCATTCTGGGATCGGAACACCTGAGCTGGGTAGAGCCAGGAAGATGGGCTCAGACACCAGCTTGGTGAGGAGGCTGAGTGGAGGTGCAGAGAATAAAATGCTAATAGCAAGAGGAGGCCTGGCCAGGACTGGAGCTGGCGGAGATGCTGGAAACCACCTGGGCTACCCTTTCCTCCCAGTGGGAAGGAAAGCAGGGGCTGGAGGCTGACACCCAGGGCGAATATCCACCTGCGGGCAGGGGTGGAAGGTGGTCCAGTAGGCACAGAGGGCGCTGGGCACCTCCACCACCACCCCCTCCCCCGCCCCTGTCCTGAAGCCTCCCCAAGGCTCCAGGCCCATTCTGGGGAATAGGTTTTGCTTCCGTCTTTTCCACTTCGGAAGGAAGAGGAGTATTTTTGCCTAGCCACTTCTCAATTCTTTCATCTGAAGTTGGGGATAAGAACCTGCATTTTTCCAGGAGGTTATGCAGCTAAGTGGATATAGGCAAAAACGCCCAGGATAAGGCTGGCACCGATCAGGGCTCAACAAGTGCCTGTGTGCCTCCTCCATCCTTTCGGTTCCTCATAAAGGTTGCCCATCCCTACGCAGCTCTCCTGCTCTCCCTGGCAGAATCTTGGGAAGAGCTATTCACTTTCCCCTTCCACACAATAAGCTGCTGGTGCAGGCGGAGCAAAGGGGAAGGGGCCAGGCGTGCAGAGCGAACAGGCGACCCCAGCGCATTTTTCCAGGAGGTTATGCAGCTAAGTGGATATAGGCAAAAACGCCCAGGATAAGGCTGGCACCGATCAGGGCTCAACAAGTGCCTGTGTGCCTCCTCCATCCTTTCGGTTCCTCATAAAGGTTGCCCATCCCTACGCAGCTCTCCTGCTCTCCCTGGCAGAATCTTGGGAAGAGCTATTCACTTTCCCCTTCCACACAATAAGCTGCTGGTGCAGGCGGAGCAAAGGGGAAGGGGCCAGGCGTGCAGAGCGAACAGGCGACCCCAGCGCGAGGAGCTGGGGGCCCTGCGGGGCATCAGCCGCCTCGCCCACTCCTGTCTTCTCCGGGAAGAGAGCTAGTCTCAGGGATTCGGCCGCACACTTTCTTACCTTGAGAGGCAGGGCGGCAGGCGGGGCGGCGCAGCTCCTGCTGGTCTGGAGGGGCGCACGGTGCCTGCAGAGCCTGGCGCGGCTGGCCCGCGCGGGGGTGCCCGCGCCCTGAGTGGTCCGCGGGCGCGCGGGGCTGCGGGCCGGCGCCTCGGCTCCGCAGGCTGAGGGGAGCCCGTCTGGCAGGGGCGGTGGGGACTGGGCTGCCCTCTGCCTGGGGGGTCTGAGGGTTCTGTGTGGGCCCCCTCCCCGAGTTTGAAACGAAGACACTAAAGTTACTGCTTTCCTGGTCTATCCTAACCTCCATATTAGCGACACCTCTTGCTTGACGTCTGACCCTGGGGCCGGTGTGACGGAAAGCTGAACCTCCAGGACACTTAGAAGCTCACTTTCAATCCACCTCTCTTGCATCGGTGTCGCACAGTTGTAAACAACTTTGATGTCTTCATCAAGTTCCTCTTTAAATCCCATGATTTTTCAGGAATTCCCCAGGGTAGCCCCAGAGTCCCACAACAAAACACTAGGCATCCGTACACACATGCAGATAGTTAAAATAAAGATGAAAAAGAGAAAGTAAAAAAGAAGTAAAAAAAGAGAAAAAGATGAAATAAAATCTATCCAGGTGACAAATCAGGCAGGAGGGTTGTTCAATTGTTATTTTTTTTAATTAGTTTTCCTACACTCTGAGAACAATAGGAAATCACCGGAAAACTCATCCAGTAATTCAGATTAAGAGGGTTACTACAGGGAAGCCTGGCGTGCTACAGTCCATGGGGTCACAGAGTCGGACACGACTGAGCGACTGAAATGAACAGGCTCAGTATCCCTCACAAAGGAAAGGCATGCTGGCCTTGACCCTGGGAAGAGGACTGCAGTGGGTGCGAAAGATCTTTTCTTTATCAGTTTGAGCTTGACTGGAAGGGAATCAGGAAGCCATCCTCCGAGACAAACTGGCAGAGGCCCGGAGAGCTGGCAGTGCCCGGGCCTGAGCCACAGCCCCCTGACCCCCAGCCTGACATCACACAGGCGGCACGCCTGCGGTGGCCAGGGGCCCCCGCCCTGACTGACCACCACTGCCTGGGCGAGGCTGCTTGGAAACTCTCAGAGGAGGTGGTAGGGAGTTCGTTCTCCTCCTTAAACGTCTTTGCACAGCTTTTCCTCCCAAGTTTATGGAGGCTTCTCCTGTTTCCAGACAAGCTGACAAATGACTCTGTCTACATGTGCCCAGAGCCGTCTGGGCCAGGCTGTGGACTCTGTAGCCCCTTTATAACAGACACTGTGACAGAGAGAATTTCAGCCAAAGATGCCTCCACGTCTCAGACTCATCCATTGAAAGAATGATGTGTTGATCTGATCATACTGAATTTCAACAAAAATCCTGTGTGAGTAATGTCTGGGTAACTCGCTCACTCTCCTATAAAAGAGCTTGCTTGGACGTTGCAATCACTCAAGTGCTAGTTGGTTAACTGATGTACTGCTGGTAAGGGGAGAAGCTCTGTCTTCCTACAGAACAGAGATTTGGAAAGAAGATCCACTGTCTTGCTTTAGCTTTCAGGGGTGTGGACATCACAGCAGGTGTTCCACGGGCCTCGTCACTCACAGTTCAGCCCAATCCACTGCACAGGTGAGGAGGTGGAGCGCAGAGGAGTGAAAGTGTTCGTCCCTCAGGCACGTCCGACTCTCTGTGACCTCGTGGACTGCAGCCAGCCAGGCTCCTCTGTCCATGGGATTCTCCAGGCAAGAATACTGGAGTGGGTTGCCATTTCCTTCTCCAGGGGATCTTCTGGCCCTAGGGATCGAACCCTGGTCTCTTGCATTGCAGGCAGATTCTTTATTGTCTGAACCACCAAGGAAGGGAAATATTTGCCTTTTTACCACAACTGCCCCAGATGGGAAGGGGCTTCAGGAACCATCAGATGAGAAGTCTCACTTCAACTCCAACCTGCAGAAAGAACAATGTTCCAAAGGACTGTGGTGGAGATGATGACTTCAGGCCACTTCTCTCTTCTGAATTTCTATTTGCAAGCCTTGCCACGGGGGTGATTACTGCCAATGTTTCATCACTAGGTAGTAGGGACTGGACTAGGAGAGTAAACAAATGGCAAGCAAACAAACAAACAGAGGCAAACAAATGGAGAGCAAACAAGAGTAACCTCCCGATGAAAGGGAAAGAGGAGAGTGAAAAGGCTGGCTTCAAACTCAACATCAAAAAACGAAGATCATGGCATCTGATTCCATCACTTCATAGCAAATAGATGGGGAAACAATGGAAACACTGACAGACTCTTTTCTTGGGCTCCAAAATTACTGCAGATGGTGACTGCAGCCATAAAATTAAAAGACGCTTGCTCCTTGGAAGAAGCTCTATGACTGACCTAAACAGCTTATTAAAAAGCAGAAACATCACTTTGCCAACAAAGGTCCATCTAATCAAAGCTACGGTCTTTCCAATCATCATGTATGGATGTGAGAGTTGGACTGTGAAGAAAGCTGAGTGCTGAAGAGTTGATGCTTTTGAACTGTGGTGTTGGAGAAGACTCTTGAGAGTCCCTTGGACTGCAAGGAGATCCAACCAGTCCATCCTAAAGGAAATCAGTCCTTAATATTCACTGGAAGAACTGATGGTGAAGCTGAAACTCCAATGCTTTGGCCACCTGATGCGAAGAACTGACTCATTGGAAAAGACCTTGATGCTGGGAGAGATTGAAGGCAGGAGAAGGGGATGACAGAGGCTGAGATGGTTGGATGGCACCACTGACTCAACAGACATGAGTTTGAGTAAACTCTAGGAGCTGGTGATGGACAGGGAAGCCTGGCGTGCTGCGGTCCATGGGCTCACAGAGTCAGACACCCCTGAGCTGCTGAAACAAATGGCAGGGCTGCCACGGGGCAAGTGACAGGAGAGCTGAGGGGTTTACCTGAGGACACGTGTAAGACACCTCCTCAGTACTGGGGGTCCTCCAGGGAGCTGGGGTTGTGTGAGAAATAGGGGCCGGTGCCAGAAAAACATGAGTGTCTGCTCTGATGTAAAATAGCACAGGGACTGAGAACATGAGCTTTGGTGCCAGGCAGACGTTTCTCTGAGTCCGTGGTGTGGCTGTGTGACCTTAAGCAAGTCACTTAACCTCTCTGATAATGTGTCCTCTTCTCTAAGATGAGTTAACAATACCCACTTCATAGAGTTGTTGAGAGGATTAAGTGGAAGTATCTGTCAACACCTTATTTAGCTACTATCTTGCGTGGAAACGTTCCTTGATAAATGCTAGCAACTCTTAGAATTTATACACACACACTTTTGAGGTCTAAAAAAAAACCAGGTTGCCCCAATGGAACAATTTGAGCTGTTGTGTAATATCTTTTTTTAACCTACAATAGCAATCACATACACATTTGTATGCTTCTTATCAGATGGGTAGGAGCTGAAGAAGTCACTGGGACGAGGGAAGAGTCAGCAGTAAATCTGGGGTCTGCAGTCCTGATGTGGTCATTTACTAGGTGTGACTCACAGCAAGTTTCTGACCGTCAGTGGACTTACCTGAGCAAAATTAATTTCTGCCCTTCATGCCTTACAAAATTGTTTTTCAAGTCAAGTGGGATTATCTATGTAAATGTACTCTGTAAACACAAAATTAATACTTATTAAGTCTTTAAGTCAGGATGTGCTCTGCTTAGTCGCTCAGTTGTATCTGACTCTTTGCGACCCCATGGATGTCAGCCTGCTTATTATAATACAGTAGCGTGAATAACAGCTCTAAACCATTGTCTCTGATTTCTGTGAAAACTCAGGACTGTTGTCTGAAAGGTTTCTAAGTTGACTTCATATTTCTCCACCACCACTGACTTTCAAGATTCATAAGATGTGAATGCAAATAACGGACAGTTTAAACGGTACTCTGTTTCTGCTAATGACCTCTTCTCATCACCTGTAAACAGAAAGGAGAAGATTCTAGAACCTTAG
Organism: Aepyceros melampus; assembly: GCA_006408695.1. NCBI lineage: Eukaryota > Metazoa > Chordata > Mammalia > Artiodactyla > Bovidae > Aepyceros > Aepyceros melampus. The sequence continues at coordinate 80,797 of SJXQ01010568.1, forward strand.
TGCAGGCAGAGAGGGGAGTGGGCACTGGGGAGAGACGTCAGGACATCTCTGGCTCCAATCTCGTGATGGCCTTGTGGAGTCGGCAGCTGAGCTCCCTTCCGGAGATGCAGAAAGAGACGGGGGGGGGGGGCCTGCTGAGAGCAAGTTTGGGGCTCAGGAGCAGCAGGAGGTGTCACCTGGGCCTGGCTCCCCGCTCTCCCCTTTAGGCCAGTGGTCAGTGCACACAGCAGGTCCAGCCCCTCTGCTCCTCTCTCCAGACCTGGGCTCCCGGAGACAGCCCACGTGTGCTGCCTTGCTGAACAGAGTCAGAGTGGAACCGAACCGAGCTCTGTGGGGTCCCCAAGTACAAAGGCCCCTCCACGTCACCTGCCTCTTGTTTGAAGATCTCAAGTCTCCTAGATTTCCCTGAGTCATTAGAGAGCAGGCTCAAGCAGCTAACAGAGGCTTCCCAGGTGGCACCAGGGGTGAAGAACCTACCTGCCAACGCAGGAGATGCAAAAGACACACGTGCAATGCCTGGGTTGGGAAGATCCCCTGGAGGAGGGCGTGGCAACCCACTCCAGTGTTCTTGCCTGGCGAGTCCCAGGGACAGAGGAGCCTGGCGGGCTATGGTCCATAAGGTTGCAAAAAGCTGGACATGACTGAAGCGACTTAGCACACACGCAAGTGGCTATAGATTAGGACAATAGAGTCACAGACCTGTGTGTGTTGCACACCCCTGAGCTGTTTTACACAAACTGTAACTGCCGCCGGAAGGAAAAAGCTGGCTGCATGGTGAGACTACACCCGTGACTCCTGCTGCTCCGTCTTGAACACGACTGAGCCTGTGACCAGCACAGCTCCAAGAACTGGCCTCAAGAGAATGGGATTAACACTGTCACTCGCCATCATCTATATTTCTGTGGGCATCAAAGTAATTGTAGCTTGCTCTGCTCACATACATAAGCAGGCAACTAAAATTGTCAGCAAAGAGATGCCACAGACCCATGTCAAAATCCTTCACTCTAAGACCCCAGTACCCTGTCTCAGCACGAAGAAGTTACAAAAGATGCACCTTTGTCCCTAATCCCTTTGAAATGAAATGATATCTAACGGGCGGATTTGTAAGCAGCTCTTTGTAGGAGCCTGTCCTCAGCAGGAAACCCCCTTTCTTGTCATTTTAGCAAAGCTTCATTGTAGCTAACTTTCAACCAGGTCCTCCCAAGCTCTGCTCATCTCCAGTCAGTCCAAGCATACTTTCCAGATCTTCTGATCCCACAATACTTTGCCTAACTTGTTTGTTCTTTCTGTAGATCAAAGAAGTAGAAATGAAGATAAGTAATTAGCAGGTGGCCAGGTCTCTTGCCTAGCTTCCCTTCAGTAACCTCGTGAACAGACTGTGTGAACAAGATGATGCCTAAGGAAAATCACAAGAAGCAGACAAGCCTGCACACGGTGTTGGATGGGGACAAAGCTGACCCCCCATCTCAATGATTAACTGAGATCATGCCCCCCTTTTTCCCCTTTAAAAACTGTCTTGGCTGAGCAGAATCCTCAGAGTTGGTCTTGGGACATGAGTCCACCTTCTCCCCAGGTTGCTGGCTTTCCTGACTAAAGCATTTTCCCTTTCTACCAGCAACTGCCTCTCGCTGGGTTTTGATTTTTGAGCTGTGAGCCGCCAGACGGGAAGCAATGCCGGGAATCTGCACCAAGCCTTCCTGCTCGGGCCGCACAAATAAGGCTTTGGGACTTTCCAGAACATTCTGTTTACTGGTTAGAACACAGCAGCACTGTCATAGCTTGGTTCCCTCCATTACTGTAAAGACGTTTGCCTAAAAGTGAGCCTGATGGCGGTGACAGTGAGGGTTATCATTTATGGAATGTCTCTTACATGTCTGACATGGCCAAGGGCAACTTATTCACGCGACTTCACATCCTCAGAATAAGGCAAATATTAGACTCTGTCTCAAAGACAGGGACAAAAAATCTGCAGAAGTTAAATGACTTTCTGAAAGTAACACAGCAACGGTGGACCCAGGTCTTTCAGGCCCATGCCTGTTTCAAGATGCCTTCCAACTAACATACTTAGAGAACATTATCTTCCACTTTACAGACAAAGACTTGAGATTTGGAGAGGTAAAAAAAGAAAACTTTTCTCGTCTCCTCCCTGAGTCCCAGGACACATGGTCCCCTCAACTCCTCCACCCCTTACTTCCTCCAAACCCTCTCCTCTGTGACTATTTTTTTCTCTCTTCCAGAAGCAAGCCAAACTCTTTTTTTTTTTCCAGGAGATGACACCATGTCAGCATCCCCTTGTGATGACTATTTATGGAGGAACCAGATGGGACACTTGGGAATGCTCCGATTAGAAAGAGTCTTTCATTCCAGCCTGCTTCTGTTTCCTTTCCTGCCTGCCACCAGGCCCCAGACACACATGCGGGGTGTGTTCTGAGCGGTTCTTTGTATGTTAAGTTGCTGTATGTCTACCCTGGCATCTGATCACACAGGCTGATACTTTTGAAGTAAAGGAAAGAGTTCATGAACAGATCAGAGCCCCAGCCTGAGAAACTTGATCATTCTGTCCTGTGTCGAGCCCAGACAGCTGTCTCCTCCTTCGTGGTCCTGAGGTTCTCCCTGCCACGGAGTGCTGGGCTGTTAGAGGGGGGCCTTGCAGGGGGCAGGGCCTCTCCTCCGAGGGGCTGGGCTGCGTGGAAGGGGAAGCTGGGGGAGGAGTGGGTTTGGGGTCTGTGTTCGCTGCGGCCCGGGTCAGAGCCGGAGGCCCGGTCTCTCTGGTGGTTCCTCGGGGAGGCCGTCCTCACTGGGAACAGCCTTCACAGACACTTGATCTGCTGAGCGGGGGTGGCGTCAAGCGCACGTTTTGTAAGATCCTGTTGGTCCTGGGGCCCCGGGTGCCCAGTGCCTCCCATCTGCTGTCCTGCTCACCCCTGGGGATGCAGAGCACAGGCCCAGGGAGACGGGTCCCCTTGTCTGCGGGTGCTGACCAGAGGCAAAACCGGTCCTCAGCCCTTCAGTTCTAACTGCACACAGGGCCCCGAGGGCACCGGTGCCTCCCAGACACACCAGGCTGCACTCCCAGCCACCCCAGCGCGTCCTGGCGGGGCCCACCCCGTCCCAGTCAGCGGACCGTGTACCGGCGCCCTGCCCTGTCTTCCAAGCCCCTAGGTCTGCACACTCATGACCTGTGGCCGCTGCTGTCTCCAATATCACGTCAACGCCACAGCCGGCAGTTTGCCTGCACCATCCTTGCTTTTCCAGAGTTTCCTCCCACTGCTCCCCTGTGGGGATCCCCTCAGGCAGGACAAACTCCCCAAGCCCACCCTGCAAAGCCTCCCCCTGGACCCTGGCCGAAGCCTCCCTTCCTCTCCTCCCCACCTGTGCAAACCCGTCGCCTCCTGAAGTCCCAGTTGGATCCCTCCATCTCTCTGACATCCTGACCAGACACTGTGGCCATCAGTAATCCTCCCCTTTCTAGCACTTTCGGCCAATTACATGCATTCTGCTGCCAATGGAGGAAGTAAGAAAGAAAAAGACAGAAAGACGTTTTCAAAAGGCTTTAGAAAATTTCTTTTTTCTAACTCCTGACACAGTCTCCAAAGTCATTCAAAATATTTTAACGTTGCAACTCTTCTCTCATAAGTAAAATAGTAGTCTCAATTGTAAACTCAGATCAGAACTACATATTGGTCACTTTTTAATGGCCACAAGCTGTCAAAGGTATTGAGATGCTACCAAAATATGACTAATTCAGCAGTGAGTCTGGAAAGCTGTGTGTCTGCTATATTTGCACAGTGAGGCACCGTTTACTTAGAAGTGAAGGAGGTTTTCTCAGGTTTTAAAAGGAACGATCACATCTGTATGAAGAGCACCCTCTTTTTACCCTCCAGCAACGGCCTTGCATGACGGCTTTGAAGGGAAAACACAGTGGGCCTTGACTCCCTCATTCCTTTTCGAAAGAGCAGGATGATCCAGAAGTCAAGGACCAAGGAATGGATCAGTGTTAAACAGAACCTCTGTTCCACAAAGACAGCATGTGATCAGTTAAGACTCAGGGAGGAGAAGTCTAGAATCTAGAGAGGCCGGGTAATACTGGGGATGCCTACTTGTCCAGAGCAGATTCCCTGCCTCCGTTTCGGGATTTCCCAGCTTCTGCTGTACTTCTTGACGAGAGCCTCTGGCTGAAGGAACGCCCCACCCAACCCTCCCTGGAGACAGGCCTAGGCTCTGGTTTGGAGAGAGCGATGGCAGGGAAAGGCCGTGCACTGGGCTGCTGTGCTTGTCTCCCTCCTTACCAGGAGCACAGAGGTGGCGGTTTAACTCCTGCATGTACAAATTTTTAATGATTTATACTTTTAGATTTTTAACTTTAGAACATTACTGAACTATTATACTGTAAGGTGTTACTAAATAATTACCATGTTAGGACCACGGAGGAGAACTCGAATCCTGATGCTTTCTTTTAAGGTAATAAGACAGATCAATTGAACAACTGCTGTGTCTAACATCAGTGGCACCTACGTCAATGCCAAAAAGTGGCATAAGTTCCCTGTTTTAACAAATGCTATTGCATGTCTGTCTCTTGCATGCCAGGGACCACAGAGGTGAGTCTGAGATCAATGCCCAAAGCAGCTTAGACCCAGTGGGGTGCGAGCTACACAAGCAAATAGGCAGCCTTAGAGGCGGAGAAGCCGAACGGCCCCAGGGCTCAGCAGAAGGGACTTCAAAGCAGGGAGAGCAATGGAAGATGGCCTTTATGGACTGAATGTTTGTGTCTCTCCAAGATTCACGTGGAAACCTAGGCCCAGTGGGATGGTGTTTGGAGGTGAGGCATTTTGGGAGGTAATCAGGTCATGAGGGTGGAGCCCCTTTGGTGGGATCAGTGTCCTCACGAGAAGAGGTCAGAGGGCAGTTCACACTCGTCCTGCCACATGAGGACACACCCAGGAAGCGGGCTCTCTCCAGACACCAAGTTGGCCACACCCTGAGCCTATGTTTCCAGCCTCCAGAGCGCTGAGAAATACGTGTCTATTGTTGATAAGCCACTCAGTTTATAGTACTCGGTGACAGAAGCCTGAGCGGAGATGAATGGGATGTTACCTTAACAAATACCTAAAACTGTGGGAGCAGCTTTGAAGCTGGGCAATAAAGGAGCTTTTAAAGGCAGTACTGGTAAGAGTTCAAAAGGGGAAGGAGGCCTGTAGAGAACTTCCATCTCCTTTGTTGTTGCTCTCTACTCACTAAGTTATGTTTGACTCCGCGACCCCATGAACTGCAGCACACAGGCCTCCCTGTCCATCACTATCTCCCAGAGCTGGGAGATATCGCTCAAACTCATGTCCATTGAGTCGGTGATGCCATCCAACAATCTCATCCTCTGTTGCCCCCTTCTCCTCCTGTATCTGCTTTGAATATGCTGTCTAGGTTTGTCATAGATTTTCTTCCAAGGACAAATGTCTTTTAATTTCATTACCATCATTGTCCACAGAGATTTTGGAGCCCAAGAAAATAAAATCTACCTCCATTTCTGTGTTTTCCCCTTCTATTGCCCTGAAGTGATGGACCAGATGCCATAAAGTGAATGTTGAGTTTTAAGCCAGCTTTTTCACTCTCCTCTTTCACCCTTATTAAGAGGCTCTTTAGTTCCTCTTCACTTTCTGCCATTAGAGTGGTATCATCTGCATATCTGAGGTTGTTGATATTTCTGCCCACAATCTTGATTCCAGTTTGAGCTTCAACCAGCCCCGCATTTCTCATGATGTACTCTGCATATAAGCTAAATAAGCAGGGTGACAGTAGATAGCCTTGACGTACTCCTTTCCCAATTTGGAGCCAGTCCGTTGTTCCACATCCATCCTCTTAGAGGTTACATAAATAATCATGTGTATGTATGACATCAGCAGAAATATGGATGGAACAGGCCATTCTGGTGAGGTCTCAGACACAAATGGAAAGAGTTACTGGACAATGGAGAAAAGGTAATCCTTGTTACAAGTCGACAAAGAAGTTGGTTGAATTGTGTTATTGCCCTAGTGTTTTGTGGGAAGTAGGACATGTGAATGATGATATTGGATATTTAGCTGAGGAGGTTTCTAAGTGAATTGTAGGAGCAACTTGGCTTCTTCTGACTTTTTATAGTAAAATGTGAGTAAGAAGAGAAAAATGGTTTGCAGATAGAATTACTAAGCAAAAAGGAACCTAGAACTTGAAGATTAACAGTGCCAACAGTATTCTGGAATCTACCTATTATAACCTGTTAAATTTCATTACATTTCTGCAAGTGTGAAGAGAGGTAGTGTAATGCTAGGAACAAGGAGTTCTAAGCAAAGGTCAATACTCTGTTATCCTGAAGATCTCAAGGGCATTTATGACAGCAATCAAACATCTTAACAGCTGACAGACAACTGGATGGATGCTTATGGGATAGAAGACAAACATTTTTTTTTAAAAACGTCTTTATGGACTGCTGCTCCACACAGCTTGTGCGTTCCCAGTTCCCTGATCTGAGATCAAACCCAGGTCTGCTGCAGTGGAAGCTCAGGGCCCTACCCAGAAGACCACCAGGGAATCCCCCAGTTTCCTATTTTAATAAATATTTTATAAACCAAGAAAAGAAAAAAAAATCTCATCTTACAAAAAAATAATGAGAAAGTGTTTGGAAGAGAACCCAAGGTGTGGCCAGGCAGTTGTTTGGTAAGTGGATTAGTATGAGTGTGAACTGCAGGTAGGAAGAAGCATCACAGTGACCCTGAACAGACATTTCCCCAAGGAGGACACACAGATGCCCGACAGGTTCATGGAAAGATGCTCCGCATCACCAGTCATCGGAGAAATGCAAATCAGAACCGCAGTGAGACGCCACCTCACACCTGTCGCAGTAGTTAGCCTCAAAAAGTCTACAAATAACAAATGTTGGCACGGATGCGGAGAAAATAGGGAGCCCTGGTGCACAGTTGGTGGGAATGTGAATTGGTGCAGCGCAAGGAAAATGAAAACACTCATTTGAAAACATACATGCACCCCAATGTTCATCACAGCATTATTTACAATGATCAAGATATGGAAGCAACCTAAGTGTCCACTGACAGATGAATGGATAAAGAAGACATGGTGTGTGTATACACACACACACACTGGACTGTTACTCAGCCACACAAAAAGAAGGAAAATTCCAAATTTGCAACCACACGGATAGACCTAGAGAGCATTATGCTTAGTGAAATAAATCAGAGGAAGACAGTACTGTATGTGGAATCTAAAAATAGAACAAATGGATGTATGTAACGAAAGAGAAAGAGACTCACAGACTTCCAGAACAAACTAGGGGTTGCCAGTGGGAGGAGATGGGGATGAGGGACTAAGAGACGCGAACTGCTGAACATCAAATAGCTAAGAGAGGAGCCAGCGAGGAGCCCCGGGTGCGGAGGGCACACAGGCCCACCGAGCGGGCGGATGGGCGGTGCAGGCCCGCCGGGGCTGCCTCGCCTTCACCTGGAGGACCAGGCAGGATCCGCAGCCTCGACTGGGTGCGTGCGGATTTGCTTCTCACACACGCTGTCTGCCTTTCAGGGGGGATTCTTGCAACAGCAGAAAAAAGGCCTGATTTATCTTGAGAAGCCACATCAAGTACAGGAAGACCGGGGGTAAGACAGCAGAAAGAAGCAGTTAAAAGTGCAACTGTTTGGAAACAGAATGCTTTTCATTAGGTCGGTGCAGCTGCTCAAATAATGGAAAATGGCTGTTTATTCCATTTAACACACATAGGCATTAAGGTCCTTTCAAAATTTTGCTTCACTTACCTCCCTCAAGGGAGAGGTCATCAGGGGAGAGTGAAAGGTCCCTGCATGGGAAGTAACTTGGAAGATGCCAGGAAGGCCTTACTGGCCTGAAATTTATACTTGTCAGAATGACAAAGACTCCAGAGATATACCCACATGGATTCATTTCTCTGGGTGAATCATCGCCTTGGGGTCGGGGGTGAGGGTGGCTTCTCTGTTAAAACACGAATCACTCTGGGAGGAACAAACCCACCATCCCCTGGTGTCTCAGGCACAAGAGGCTTTCTTAAGCTGCATCCGTAGGACGGTCCATGGGTACCAGCTGGGGCGGGGGGACAAGCTGTCTGCCAGGGAGCTCCGGGCAGGCCAAGGACATGGGCAGCTAAGAAAGATAGAGCTTTCATGAGCTCAGTGTTTCCAGCTGCAGTTGGAGGCTCTTCCCTTAGTCACTTTCTTCTTTTAAGATACTGAAAATGATGTATAAAAAAAAAGATGTTTCAACCTTTCCAGCTCTTTGTTATTACAAATATTTGCTTCTAAAAGAAACACGTTCACATGTGTTCACTCACGTGACTGCGTTTTTTGTTTGTTTTTCATTTAGCGAGAGAAAAAAAAAAACATTTAAGACTAAACTATTCCAGCCAAGGGGAAAATTGGGAACAGCAGCTGCTGTGAGAAGGACGTGTGCTCCGGATAAAAGGAGCTCCCACTACATCAGAGACTCTGTCCTCTGTCTTCCACGTCAGCAGAGCCACCGCGGTGCTGGCAGGGCCGTGCTGGGCGAGGAGCTTCCTGAGTTGTGATGGAAGTGGCTCCTGGGGCTGAGGGTTTCCAGCCCGGGGAGCCACCCACTGCATAGCCCCCCCACCGCCTGACGAGGGATCCTGGGTGAGCCCCTGGGTTTCGTGATCCTGGTTTTCTCATCTGTAAAATGATGACGGGAGTGATGTCTCTGGTGCAGAACAGAAGCGAGGACTAAGCGAGCTGCTGTGTCAGGAAGCCGTGCGGAGGGTGGACCTTGCTGGGGACCGAGGTGTAGACGGCTCCCCTCGAGGTTACAGAACATCCCTGGCAGCTACCTCCCCGGCGTGAGTTTCACACCACTCCTAACGCAGAAGAGGAGAGCCAGAAACGGTGTTTGCCATCAGCAAAACACACCCCCAGAAACCCTAAGACCGGCGGTGTGCAGCGCGAGGACTGTGTGGGCTCAGCGCAGAGATGAGCCTCAGGGGGCTGGGCTCCCTGGTGAGACAGCAGAGGGGGCTGACCCTGCAGGGCATCGCATGCCCTGTTAGGAAGCTTGGGTTTTTATTCCCTAGCACAACGTTTTATCTATTGTGTTCAGTGCAATGTTAACAAACCCATGGTTTAAAGCTTCGAATGTATGTTTTAACGTTTTGATTGTCCAGCCAGTTCAAAATGAAAGAGGAAATCCTGTTTCTTTGCTGCGGGACTTGTCAGAGCCTTTACTGTGCAAGGGCTTCCCTCCTTAGCTCAGTCGGTAAAGAATCAGCCTGCAGTGCCAGAGACCCGAGTTCGATCCCTGGGTTGGGGAAGATCCCCTGGAGAAAGAAATGGCAACCCCCTCCAGTATTCTTGCTTGGAAAATCTCATGGACAGATGAGCCTGGTGGGCTGCAGTGCAGGGGATCGCAAAGAGTCGGGCACAACTGAGCGACTAACACTTACTATGCCAAGGTGCCCCGCGACTCTTCAATAGGGCTGGCACTCTGCCATATCTCTTCACTCTCTGACCCTGCCCTCCCTGCAAAGTCCGCAGCTCCAGGGTTTCCATTTTCTAGCTCCACGCGTTGGGAGACGCGGCCACCTCTACGAAGCTGGCACTGGGTTTTCTGCATGTCTGTGCTTGTAATTGTTACTGTGCTTTGCCAACTTTTCCTGGCCCTCTGTTCGCTCAGACTTCCATCCAAACTTTCCCTTCTTGTGGGCCCTGCTTCTTAGTGAACGAGCGTACAGAAAGGACGAGGTCAGGCTGGGCCGGCCCTCAGCTGTGTCCTGACACGTCCACGCCTGCAGACTCTTTCCTAGTTAGTTCCAGGGAGGTCGTTCATCTTTCCTCTCAGAGCTCAGCTGGTAAAGAATCGGCCTAAAATGCAGGAGACCCCGGTCCGATTCCTGGGTCGGGAAGATCCCACTCCGGTATTCCTAGGCTTCCCTTGTGGCTCAGTTGGTCAAGAATCTGCCTGCAATGCCGGAGACGTGGGTTTGATCCCTAGGTTGGGAAGATCCCCTGGAGAAGGAAACAGCTACCCACTCCAGTATTCTGGCCTGGAGAATTCCATGGACTTTTTAGCCCATGGGGTCGCAAAGAGTCAGACACGACTGAGCGACTTGCACATTCCTTTCCTAGGGCAGGGGCAACACGGCAGTGTAAGGAGAGGAAAGAACTGTCGCAGGACGGACGTTGCCCATCCCGGTTCCTGGAGTCAGAGGAGGCAGAGGTCTGGCTCAAACCCACTGCCATCCAGACGCCCCAGCAGGGGGCCCTAGGCCGAGTGCCTGGCAGAGGCACGTCCTCGGACAGCGTTCACACCCGCACAGCATCACCCAGTCTTCAATCGTGAATATCTGTTGGCAGAGAACGGTCATGTTTCTTTTACTAGAACTCCTTGGTTCCCTTACTCTTCACTACGGTTCCTTCACAGAAACCAGTCCAGTCCTAGAACTACCAGGGATTCATACAAGGCTTTCTGTCCTAACAAAACAAAAGCTAATTTATTAGCTGCCTTTCTCAAGAGCTCCATCACTTTTGTTCTTTCTCCAGCACTTTCTCTGGTTCGCACCATGCTGGGAATGCCGGGCAGGTGAAAAGAGAGAGGAGCCGCCCCGTCTCACCCTCGAGGTGGGCTCCTGACACCCCCCTTGCGGCAGGCCACAAGCTCTGCGGTTGGCACCTCATCCTCAGCCACGTAGAACCACACCCTCCCGCTGCGTTGGCTTCACTGAATAGTTTTAGATTTAGAGACAACTCAGGAATAAAATAGCCACCGAAAGCCCTTGGCCAGAGGCGGCCTCTTGGCTTTGACTCAGCTCAGCGATACCTTTCCTCTCCACTGCTCATTTCTCTAGTATTTAGAGTAACGCTGTTCCTGGCCCCTTTCTTTTTCCAGGTACTTTGGGTAGAATTAGTTTCTGTTTATTTGGTTTAAATGCATCTTTGAAATCTGTATGGCTGTTTTTGACATTTTCAAAACTCATAGCTGCTTTAATCACTTTTTCCGGGCACTGTTTCGATCCAGATTCTTTGAAAGAACTGGACTGTAGAGCTGGCACACACGTGTCCTGAATAAGAGCCCTTGTTCTCCAAGTTTAAAGCGATCTGATTTGGAAGGAGTGAGAGGTTGTCTGTGTTTAAAAATAGCCAGCCAAATATGGGAGGCTTTTTCCAATTACTGTGGAAAGATACTTTCAGGCCCCATTAGCCCCCAGACCACAAACTACATATGTTTTACAGCTTGTGGGCATAAATATATTCTGAGATAATTTGGGACAGTTGTTCAAAGACTAATCATTTGAACATGTCAAATCCATGGCTGAACTATTTGGTCAAGCCAAATACTGTTAATTCTTAATGATGAATATAGTTAATTACCATATATGTGAAGGCGATGGCACCCCACTCCACTACTCTTGCCTGGAAAATCCATGGACGGAGAAGCCTGGTGGGCTGCAGACCATGGGGTCGCAACTGAGCGACTTCACTTTCACTTTTCACTTTCATGCATTGGAGAAGGAAATGGCACCCACTCCAGTGTTCTTGCCTGGAGAATCCCAGGGACAGTGGAGCCTGGTGGGCTGCCGTCTATGGGGTCGCACAGAGTCAGACACGACCGAAGCGACTTAGCAGCAGTAGCAGCATGTTAGTTCAACCGTATATTTGCATAGTCCATTTACATTTTTAAAGAATATATGTGCAAATGTGATTGTTCAGTCTCTAAGTTATGTCCAACTCTTTGCAGCACACTAGGCTTCCCTGTCCTTCATTATCTCCCAGAGCTTGCTCAAACTCAAGCCCATTGAGTCAGCGATGCCATCCAACCATCTCATCCTCTGTCACCCTCTTCTACTGCCTTCAATTTTTCCCAGCATCAGGGTCTTTTCCAATGAGTTGGCTGTTCACATCAGATGGCCAAAGTATTGGAGCTTTAACACCAGTCCCTCCAATGAATACTCAGGATTGATTTCCTTTAGGGTTGACTGGTTTGAGCTCCTTGCAGTTCAAGGGACTCTCAAGAGTCTTCTCCAGCACCAGAAAATCCTTTGGCACTCAGCCTTCCTTGGGCTTCCCAGGTGATGCTAGTGGTAAAGAACCCACCTGCCAATGCAGGAGGCACAAGAGACACAGGTTCTATCCCTGGGTCGGGAAGATCCCCTGGAGGAGGAAATGGCAACCCACTCCAGTATTCTTCCCTGGAGAATCCCATGGACAGAGGAGCCTGGTGGTCTATAGCCCATAGGGTCACAAAGAGTCAGACATGACTAAAGCAACTTAGCACACACACACAGCCTTCATTATGGTCCAGCTCTCACATCCATACATGACTACTGGAAAAACCACAGCTTTGACTATATGGATCTTTGTCGGCAAAGTGATGTCTCTGCTTTTTAATACACTCTCTAGGTTTGTTATAGCTTTTCTTCCAAGGAGCAAGTGTCTTTTAATTTTGTGGCTGCTGTCACCATCTGCAAGGATTTTAGAGCCCAAGAAAATAAAATCTGTCACTGCTATCGCTTTGTCCCCATCTATTTGTCATGAAGTGATATTGTGTGTGTATATACATATATATCAGTCGCGCAGTCGTGTCTGACTCTGAGACCCCATGAATCACAGCACGCCAGGCCTCCCTGTCCATCACCAACTCCCGGAGTTCACTCAGACTCACGTCCATGGAGTCGGTGATGCCATCCAGCCATCTCATCCTCTGTCATCCCCTTCTCCTCCTGCCCCCAATCCCTCCCAGCATCAGGGTCTTTTCCAATGAGTCAACTCTTCGCATGAGGTCGCCAAAGTACTGGAGTTTCAGCTTCAGCATCATTCCCTCCAAAGAAATCCCAGGGCTAATCTCCTTCAGAATGGACTGGTTGGATCTCCTTGCGGTCCAAGGGACTCTCAAGAGTCTTTTCCAATACCACAGTTCAAAAGCATCAATTCTTCTGCGCTCAGCCTTCTTCACAGTCCCAGTCTCACATCCATACATGACCACAGGTAAAACCATAGCCTTGACTAGACGGACCTTAGTCGGCAAAGTAATGTCTCTGCTTTTGAATATGCTATCTAGGTTGGTCATAACTTTTCTTCCAAGGAGTAAGTGTCTTTTAATTTCATGGCTGCAATCACCATCTGCAGTGATTTTAGAGGCCCCCAAAATAAAGTCTGACACTGTTTCCCCATCAAGAATAAGCTTCTCTGATGGCTCAGATGGGAAAGAATCTACCTGCAATGCAGGAGACCCAGGTTCGATCCCTGGGTTAGGAAGATCCCCCGGAGAAGGGAGTGGCTACCTACTCCAGTATTCTTACCTAGGAAATCCCACGGATAGAGGATCTTGGCAGGCTACAGCTCACAGGGTTGCAAAGAGTTGTACACAACTGAGCAGCTAACAGTTTCAGTCTCATTCAAAGAGTATATGTGTATATAAATAGACAACATATAACATATGAATACGTATTTACATCTTTATCCGCTGAATTAGTTTTCCTTCCCAGCAGCTCTCCTGCAGGCCCTTTCTAATTTAACCCACCCCTTATACTGCTGCTAGGGATCCTTGCCCATGGCCCATGCATGAACTGTGACAGAGAGGCATCTGTAAGCGGTGATTAGAATGGTGGAGTATGAGGCTGACTCTAAGCAGGAAGGGAGAGATTTATGAGGCTATTCATGGACAGGGAGGAAGCGGGGATCAGTGACGTGTGAGTCCTGATGAGACGGGAAGCCCTCTGGGACGGACGCTTGAATAGCACAACTGGAAGGACACGGATGGTCTGGGGGCTGAAGGCCAGCCCTGGAGCTTTCGAGGGGGTGCAGCGTCCAGGGCGCAGCTGTTGCAGGGGTGGGAGAAGAAAGAAAAGATCATTTGAGACCTGACCGTGAAGAAAATGAGGTGCTGGGCAACCTAGACGGCCTCCCAGGAGACATCAAAGCCACAGCGAGGATGGAGTTTGGAGAGGAAGGAAGCCGGAGAACCAGTGAAAGCAAGCCCAGGACTGAGAGATGATGCGAACGGGGGAGAGGCTGGAGACAGCAGGGAAGCATGCCCAAGTTACAAGAACAGCAGGGGCAAAGGTCAGGCCGGAAAACAGGCACAGCTGTGTGGAGGTGGCAAATCTGGGCAAGGCTCACCCCTGCCCCCACCCCAGCCCTGATTAGGAGGAATTCGGGGAAAAGGAGACCTTAGGTGCCGGGTGCGGGGTGTCTCAAAGAACCTCGCCATCTCAGGGGAGAGGGCGTGAGCAGACGGCAGACTTACAGGGCCTGTCGAGACAGCTGTGGGTGATGCTCATGGGAAGGGGGACGGGACACGGGCCCACGCACACGGGCCGCGCACACGGGTACAGTCACAAGCTGCTGACCGCTGAGAGGATGGGCTTCAGACCTGACAGACCGAGGCTCCGGGGGCTCCAGCGCTTGCTGGCTGCCCGGAGTCCTCCACCTCCGCCCGCCGCCCCCAGCGCCCCTACAGGAGAGGCCCTTCTTCAGTCCCATCCATCTTCAATGCTTGACGCAAAAGCCGCCGTTTCTGCAGAATCCTGCAAGACGCTTTGGATCAGAAACAGCCACTCCGGCTTCTGGATTTATGTCAGGGGAACGGATGCAGAATTCGAAGTGGAGTGTTTCAAAACAATTTCCTCTGCTCAGCAGAAAAGTATTTTTTTTTTCCTGTGCCTTTCTGCGCAGACATCTTCAAGGGGACCCTGCGTTTCTAAGGCCCACCACACTTCCCTTCCAGGGAAGGAAATGTGTTTTGTGTTGCCCAGGATGGGAGTTCCAGGCTGTGGGAGCACTGGGCCCCCCTGAGGCTTTGGTGAAGGAGAGCTGAGGACTTGTGATGGGAATAGTGGGAGTGGGCCGTAGGGGGAACCCGGGGAAAGGATGCGGGTCCACTCAGAGAGCTCAGATCCCTGCGCCCACCCTGCAGCCTGGAGCTGCTCTCAGAGAACACAGGGGCTGACTACGGCCCTCCTAAGGGGCATCACCTGTGTGGACCGGAGCTGGTACCTGTCCAAAAGGAATGCAGGAGTCGGGACCACCGCATTCGAGGTCCCCAGGAGGGGCCTGGCCCCTGTGTGGCAGGGGCTCTGTGTAGGTTTCCCGAGTGAAGGAAACATCTGGTGAGGCGTGGGAGGCGGGGGGCAGGCCTCATTCTTGGCCTTTTACTCCTAGAGATTCTGAGGCATAACAAGGTTAGGCTGATATCCACGTTTACTTAAACAGTAACTGACAAGGGACAGACTCCGGGCCCTGCCTCTGCAGGGACCAGCGTCACCGCATCTGTTTTCGCTCAGCTCGGCGGGCTTCCCCAAACAAAGAGGCTGAGGTTAGGTCAGAAAAGAAAGGTAGACTTTTATGATTAAAGGAAAATGATCTGTATTAAAATGATCCTTTCTGTAAAGAGACCATTTTCTGTTAAGCATCCGTTTTGTTTGCATAAACAAAAGACCTCTTTAAAGACCGTCTCCATGTGTGAACCCTATGGGAACCACAGGATAAGACAGGGTGGGCGTGAGTGTGGACAGGGCCTGGAGGTGGTCTGCAGATGAAAGTGTTTGTAGAGGTAGGTTGGGATTATGAGTAACCAACCCCACCCTCTGCCTCTGACTTTTTTTCAGTCTTATTATTTTTATGTGGCATTTTCAATAGATGCCTAAGAAAATCTCAATCGTACTGTGAGACGACAACTCATAGCATTTGTTGAGTTGCTGTTAAAAAGAGTTGCAGGTATCCATTCCCCTGTCGATGGACGTCTAGGTTGCCGCCATGTCCTGGCTAGTGTAAACAGTGGTGGGGGGCTCAAGAGGGAGAGGATATAAATTATGGCTGATTTGTGCTCGTGGGCAGCAGAGACCATTACAACATTAGAAAGCAACTGTGCATGCGTACGTGCTAAGTCTTTCAGCCATGTCCGACTCTTTGCGACCCCATGGACTGTAGCCCACCAGGCTCCTCTGTCCATGGGATTCTCCAGGCAAGGATACTGGAGTGGGTTGCCATGCCCTCCTCAAAGCAATTATCCTCCAGTTTATAAAAAAGAAAAAAAAGAGTCACAGGTAAACAATCTTTCATTGTCTCTATTCCCCAAAGACAGGGAGATAGTTCTTAAGGTAGGAGCAGCATCGGAGACCCCCTCCCCCCACACTGGAGGCATTCCCTTGGGGATGCAAAGCCCTGGGTGTCAGTTGGGGACTCTAGGGGTTCAATGCCACTGTGGCAGGTGCCTTTTGTGACTTTGCTCGTGGGTGTGCAATGGTGTGGGAGGCTGAGAGATGACTGAGGGGTAGGGCTGGAGGCGGGAGGGGACCGCATTGCACACGACATTAGCTCCAAGTCCTCCTCATCAATTGGAGCCGTCACCAGCCCCTCCCCATCCAGCTCCCATCAGCTGTCACCCCAACACCTCCAGCTGGCAGGTCTGGAGTGACTCCTGTTGAAGGCAGGTGACGGGATATCCACATCCATCAGAGCGGGGACTCAATTAGACCCACTGCCAGGCGGCAAGGCCTGGGGGGCCCCAAGTTAGAGTGTGCCCCGAGTCCTCGCGTGTGGGAAGGTGAGTGAGGGGAAGCCCGAACGAATTCACAGCGGCTCTTGGGAGGTAGGACAGTGGTTTCCTTTGGACTGAGTGAGGGGCACCTGGAGGCGGCCAGAGGACTTCTGGGGGCCACAGGCAGGCTCTCTGCCTAGCCTGGGTGTTGCCTGGGCGTGTCCAGTTTGCGGGAATACCCTGAGCTGTAAAACCCTTCTGATTCGTCCACTCTTGTGTGTAGACCCTCAGTCAATAAAGCAGAAGGAAAGAAGAGAGGGAGGGAGGAGAGAAGGGAGGGAGAAGGGAGAGCAGTTTAAGCCAAGCGGGTGCTTTGACCTGAGCCAGTAGGCAGTCACGGGGACACCAGCAGGTCTGCTGGGACAGTTCAGGACAGTAGCATTCCTGTAGGAAGGCTGACGGCAGAGGGCAGGTGAGCTGGGATGAGGCTGAAGCCAGAAGGCGGGGGAAGGGTTGCAGGCTGGGGCTGTGGCTTAGGTTAGATGGGTGGGCACGGGAAGAGGGTGGGGGACTCGTTTCAAGGTAAGCGTTACATTCGTGAGCCCACGTGCAGCACACTCTGCTGGCTGCTTTCATAAGCCAGGATTGCATATCGCGTTGCGCAACACTGAAACACGCTTGCTTCAAAGAGTCCTCATGATGCTTGGTGTTACCAGCTGGGCAAGACCCAGGCAGCCCACTCGGATGAGCCCGTCCGTGGCTGAGCTCCAGAGCTCTGGCCTGGCCAGCCTCTGTTCTCAGATGTATTCCTTTATCAGGAGGCCCCGAGGGACTCTAACAGAGCCCAGCAGTATGATTGGCAGCCTGAACCTAGTTTTTTCTTGTTGTTCTGCTTTGATCCGGTTTGGTTTTTATTATATCATGATAACGTTGCTGTCAAATGATTACCCTGCCAGACAAAACTATCAAGACCATTCACAAGACTGATTTAATGGCGGCATACTTGAGGTTGAAGAGAATATTGCTTTCCAGAGTATATAATGAAGGTTTTAAAGACTGACCAGATCAAGCTTGTTCTATGGAAAAATAATATGAAGGAAGTATTAGCCAGGGTCCCTAGTAGAATTTAGATTTATGCAAATCTTCGGTGTCCCATAATCCAAAATTAACAAACTAGAACGACACAAATTTGTTAAAATGTAATGCAAACTAAACATCTTAATGCATCTTTCTAGGATTCAACAGAATGTTGACATCTGAATTCACATTCTGCACCACATTTAATTTCCGCATGATGAACCAACGGGCAGAGATAGATGAGCTGCTGACACATTGACTTTTTTCCAACTCCCAAGAAGAAAACAAAGGTCTTCAGTCAGAGATAAGGGAGGAGTTCCGCTGGTCCATCAGTTTTTGTAAATCCATAATTACAAAGTAATTTGTGCAACACACACAAGTAATTTGTGCAACACACACAAGTAATTTGTATGTGTTTCACTAACTGTATCGTTATTTAGCTTTGCTGCAATGCCAGTCATTGAAACATAACCTAATTTTATTAAGTTCCTCAAAGCCTGGGAGGATCTTAGTTACAAGCCAGTCCTCTGCTCATTAGCACTGACCTCTGTGTTTATTTATTTGGATATTTTTTGGCCTCCTGCCCCCAAGTTAGCACCCCTTTGTTTCATAATCCATACTGTCATCCTGCCCTCTTGACCCAGAAGAGAGGCAGATGAATGGAAGCATTGATGCCAATTTGATAGCGTCTGCAAACAGGCGAGAGGCCTGAATGCCGAATCAGCTGGCTCTGATTTCTTGGGACACAAAGCAGAGAGGAGGAGAAAGGATTCATGCAAGTGTTCAAGGCGCTTGTGAACTCACACTGAGCAATGCTCACTAACGTGATTGAACCGTGCTCGGCGCACGGGAAGCCCTGCACAGATGACACTCGTTGTCTCTCGAGTTGGTGTTTTGACTGCCTCTGCCTCAGTCTCCACTCCGTCTTCAGACTTTGTCCAAAGGCCTGGTGCTGTTCAGTTGCTCAGCCGTGTCCAACTCTTTGCGACCCCACGGCCTGCAGCACACCAGGCTTCCCTGTCTTTCACCATCGCCCGGAGTTTGCTCAAACTCATGTCTGTTGAGTCGGTGATGCCATCCAACCATCTCGTCCTCTGTCTCCCCTTTCTCCTCCTGCCCTAATCTTTCCCAGCAACAGGGTCTTTTCCAGTGAGTCCAAAAGGCCTGGTATCCCCACTCTAACTCCCAACCAGCTGAGCAGCCTTTTCCCCGCTTCGAAAAGAATGGGAAGAGTCAGATAAGACGAACAGCAGGACAGGTGGGGCTAACCGAGGATGTGAGAAAGAAGGCAAGGCTTCAGCCTGCGTGAGCGACCACAAGATCGGAGCAGCCTGGCTAAGAGGAACGTGGTTCCCCAGACAGACGTGCTCACAAGACGCGTGGACTCTGAAGTTGTTTTTTAAAATATTTATTTGGCTACATCGTGTCTCAGTCGTATCATGTGAGATCTTCTGCTGTGACTCATGGGCCCCCGAGCGCACAGGCTTAGTTGCTTTGGGGCATGTGAGAGCTTGGCCCCCCTACCAGGGATCGAACCCACATCCACCGCATCGGAAGACGGATTCTTAACCTCTGTTCCACCAGGAAAGTCTCAGTTCTGAAGTTTAACAATGAGGCAACAAATAAAATGAATTTTTACTTCACTGAGTTAGTTTATTACTTATAAAGTTAACTACTAGAAAGGCCATGCAGGAAATGTAATTGAATTATAAAAAGGTCAAAATAGTTATGAAATTATATTATACAAACTACATAAAATCTTGGGAAATGATGGTGTTGTAATTTTAAAAAGAAAAAAACAGAATTAAAATTAAATGCATATCACAAAAACAGTAAGATAAAAATGTGGAACTTGGGATGAAAGATAGAGTCATAAAACTGAAAATAATTGTTAAGATTTTGGGTAGTGCTTTGCTTTCTTTATTCAAAAAGTTATTGAATATTTATTGCTTTAGATTAGAGTTTATCTGTTATACCCTTGTCTATTCTTATACTTCACCTTTTCAGCGTTGCGTTGTAGGCATCTCTCATACGTAACATATACTTGGAATTTCTCCCCTTCCCCTGTTTTTGCTCTACCTTGGTTTTTAACTTGTAGGATGATAGCATTTATATTCATTGGGATTATTGATATAGTTCAGTCAGTTCAGTTGCTCAGTCGTGTCCAACTCTGCAACCCCATGACTCGCAGCATGCCAGGCCTCCCTGTCCATCACCAGCTCCCGGAGTTCACTGAGATTCATGTCCATCGAGTTGGTGATGCCATCCAGCCATCTTATCCTCTGTCATCCCCTTCTCCTCCTGCCCCCAATCCCTCCCAGCATCAGGGTCTTTTCCAATGAGTCAACTGTTTGCATGAGGTGGCCAAAGTATTGGAGTTTCAGCTTTTAGCATCAGTTCTTCCAATGAACACTCAGGACGGATCTCCTTTAGGATGGACTGGTTGGATCTCCTTGCAGTCCAAGTGACTCTCAAGAGTTCTCTAACACCACAGTTCAAAAGCAATTTAGACTTGTTAATACCATCTTATGTTGTTATTTTTGTCTTATTTTTTCCATGCCTCTCTTTCCCCCATTTGTTGTCTTTTTAAAAAGACTAACAAAACTTTTATTTATTTGTCTTTGTTATCCTCTTTTTTCTTCTTCTGGTTTGGAAGCTAAATATTCTAATACTATTTTTGTCAATGATCTTTCTTGAGTAAACAAAACCTAACTGTAGCCAATATCTTACTCTTACCCCACAAATATAAGAACTTTGGAATGCTTTATTCCACAATTAGGAATCATTTTTATTAAAACTTGCATGTTTTCTAATTTATTTTCTTGCCATTCTTTCTTGTGTCTCCGATTTTCCTTCTGGGATCACTTTCCTTGATCTTGGAGTAGATGCTTGAAAAATTTCTTTTGTAAAGATCTGCTCCTGGTAACACTGGGCCTTTATTTCAGGGGTTGTTATTTTACTCTTAGTCTTAAAACAGTTCTTCTGTTTTTTTTTTTTTTTCAGCGATTGATGATATCACTCCAAGTTCTGGCTTCCTTTTCGCGTGTTGAAGCTTCTGCTCTATGTTTATTTGTCGTTCCTCTCTGAGAGCCCGCCTTTTCTCTTTAGCTGCTTATCAGGTCTCCTCTTTGTTCAGACATTTTATAGTTCACCATGGCATGCCCAATAATTGTTTGTTCTGTTCAGTAAGTTTTCTCTTATCAGAACCCCTTTTCTTCCCAGACATCACCTCCTTCTGTTTTCTCCCCCTGGGACTCCGCTTGTATTCTTTCTACCCTCCACAACTTCTGTCTCTTTCCCATGGTTTTCTTGTTTTCAATCATATATGCTCTTTTCAACTACTATTAACATACTGTGTAATCTATCTATTGAGTTTTCAATTTCAACAATTATAGCTTTCACTTTTAAAAAGTTCTATTACAAACCAAAACTACATTGAGAACCACCTCACACAGGTCAGAAGGGCCATCATCCAAAAAGCTCCAAACAAAAAATGTTAGAGAGGGTGTGGTGGAAAGGGAACCCTCCTACACTGTTGGTGGGACTGTAAATGGGGGCAGCCACATGGAGAACATCCAGAAAAACATCTACTTCTGCTTCACTGACTGTGCTCAAGCCTTTGACTGTGTGGATCACAACAAACTGTGGACAATTCTTAAAAAGATAGGATCACCAGACCACCTTTCCTGTCTTCTGAGAAAACTGTATGCAAGTCAAGAAGCAACAGTTAGAACTGGACATGAAACAACGGACTGGTTCCAAATCAGAAAAGGAGTATGTCAAGGCTGTATATTGTCACCCTGCTTACTTAACTTATATGCAGAGTACATCATGCGAAATGCTGGCCTGGATGAATTACAAGCTGGAATCAAGACTGCCAGGAGAAATATCAATAACCTCAGATATGCAGATGATACCACCCTTATGGCAGAAAGTGACAAGGAACTAAAGAGTTTCTTGATGATGAAAGAGGAGAGTGGAAAAAGCTGGCTTAAAACTCAACATTCAAAAAACTGAGATCACAGCACCTGGTCCCGTCACTTCATGGCAAATAGATGGGGAAACAATTGAAACAGTGACAGACTTTATTTTCTTGGCCTCCAAAATCACTGCAGATGGTGACTACAGCCGTGAAATTAAAAGACATTTCCTCCTTGAAAGAAAAGCAATGACAAACCTAGACAGATATTAAAAAGCAGAGACATTATTTTGCTGACACAAGTCCATGTATTCAAAGCGATGGTTTTTCCAGTAGTCTTGCATGAATGTGAAAGTTGGACCATAAAGAAGGCTGAGCACCAAGGAACTGATGCTTTCAAACTGCGGTGTTGAAGAAGACTCTTGAGATTCCCTTGGACTGCAAGGAGATGAAACCAGTCAATCATAAAGGGAATCAGTCCTGAATATCCAATGACAGGAATGATGCTGAAGCTGAAGTTTCAATACTTCGGCCACCTGATATGAAGAGCCAACTCATTAGAAAAGACTCTGATGCTGGGAAAGATTAAGGGCAGGAGGAGAAGGGATGACAGAGGATGACATGGTTGGATGGCATCATCAACTCAATGGATATGAGTTTGAGTAAACTCTGGGAGTAGGTGATGGACAAGGAAGCCTGGTGTGCTGTAGTCCATGGGGTCGCAAAGAGCTGAACACGACTGAGAGACTGAACAACACCTATGGAGAACAGTATGGAGGCTTAAACTGATAAAAGAGCTATCATATGATCCAGCAATCCCACTCCTGAGCATATTACTTGGAAAAGACAAACACTCTCATTCAGAAAGATACATGCACCCCAGTGTTCATAGCAGCACTATTAACAATAGCCAAGACATGGAAGCAACCTAAGTGTCCATCAATAGAGGAATGGATAAAAAGATGACATATATATATATACAGGTGTGTGTGTGTGTATGTGTATATATCATAGAATATTATCATCCATAAAAAGAATGAAATAAAGCCATCTGTAGCAACATGAATGGACCTAGAGATTATCATAGTAAGTGAAGTCAGATAAAGACAAATATCACACAATATCACTTACATGTGAAATCTAAAAAATATGGATACAAATGAACTCATTTACAAAACAGAAACAGACTCAGAGACATAGAAAATTTATGGTTACCAAAGGGAAAAGGTAGGAGGAGGAATACATTAGGAGCTTGTGAGTAGAAGATACATATTACCATATGTAACACAATAAACAAGGACCTATTGTATAGCACAGGAAATTGTGTTTAATACCTTGTAATGACTTATAATGAAAAAGAATCTGAAAAAGTATATAAAGTATATATATATATTTATATATAGGTGTGCATGCATGCTAAGTAGCTTCAGTTATTTCTGCCTCTTTACAAGCCTATGGACTGTAATCTGCCAAGCTCCTCTGTCGGTGGGATTTCCCAGGCAAGAATACTGGGGTGGGTTGCCAAGCCCTCCTCCAGGGGATCTTCCAGACCCAGGGACTGAACCCAGGTCTCTTACATCTCTGGAATTGGCAGGCGGGTTCTTTACCAATAGCAACACCTGGGAAGCCCCAACTCTTCACGACCCCATGGACTGCAGCCTATCAGGCTTCTCCGTCCATGGGATTTGCCAGGCAAGAGTACTGGAGTGGGGTGCCATTGCCTATATATATGCCTTCATATATATATTCATATATATATATATATATATATGAATCTCTTTGCTGTACACCTAAAGTTAACACAACATTGTAAACAACTAACAAAAAAAGTTCCACTAGATGGTTTTGTAAATTTATCCATCATTTTGCTTCTTGATCAAATTTATGATCCTAGCCTTTAGTTCCATAAATACATCATAGTTAAGAATTATGTATTCTTTATCTGATAATTTAAAAATATGAACTCCTTTGGGGTCTAAATCTGTTTACCTCCTTCTATGATGTTTGTTTATGTTTTTGGTGAGCTTTTTGAACTCTTATTTGCTTGAGAGCAAATTTCTTCCCGAGAGAACTTGCGCCTGCCTTTGCTACCACTGAAGCTGGCCCTGTCTCCATGAGTGCCCTCTGAAGACCCCAGCTGACGTCAGTCACCCCCTGGAGCTCCCGACAGCAGGACAGCTCCTGGCCTTTGCTCCCGGGGGAACCCCGCACTTCTCATTCGCTTACTGCTCCCAGCTCCTGGCTGCTTTCAGCTTACTTTGTGTGTAGCAGCTGCAATGGGGCTCTAGCCCATGGGCTGTGGAGTCCTGAAAATTCCTTTACTTCTTATAAGTCCAGCAATGAAGTCCCAGCTACACTCTGTCTCAAAAGAGATGTCTCCTTTAACTCAGACTTCCTCAGCATCCAGCATACAGCTTGGCCCTGTATTTAAGGAGTGGATAGGACTTCCCTGGTGGTCCAGTGGCAAAGAGTCTACCTGCTAAATGCAGGGGACACGGGCTCGATGCCAGGTTGGGGAAGACCCCCGATGCCACGGAGCAGCTAAGCCCGTGCATCACAACTACTGAGCCTGTGCTCTGGAGCCCAGGAGCCGTAACTACTGAAGCCAGAATGCCTAGAGCTCAGCAACAAGAGAGGACCCTGCGGTGAGAAACCCAGGTGTTGCAACAAAGAGTAGCTGAAAAGACTTTTTAAATAAAAGGCGTAGATAAGTAATAAAAATATTACAAATCAATAGCACAGCTACATTTATTGTGCCAGCCTCTATATCACTTTTAGAAAATGGTATCCTATGTAATCTTTCAAATAACTTTACAAGGTCAATATGTTTATTATTATTTGTATATTTTACAAATAGTAAATGGCAGCTGTAACCCTAACCCAAGTATATTTTGCACATAAGCCTAGGCACATAATTGCTATATATGTTGTTTGAGCATAAATGAATGAATACATATAAAAATCAGTCATTTGTTCAATTAATAAATATTTATTTAAAATTTACTAAGATACAAACATTGTTCTAGGGAGAAGGAAATGGTAACCCACTCCAGTATGCATGTCTGGAGAATCCCATGGACAGAGGAGCCTGGTGCGCTACAGTCCATAAGGTCGTAAAGAGTCAGACACGACAGAAGCAACTTAGCACACACACACACACACACACACACACACAAATTTTGTTCTGAGGCACTGACAATATAGCAGTGAACAAAACAGAAAAAGTCTTGCTGGGTGCAGCATATATCATAAGGGTGGAGAGAGACAGTGCAAACATATAAGTAAATTTATAATAAAAAGTTATGTACAAATATATCATGTATATATTTATAAAAAGAATCTGCATGTATAAACTTATAATTAAGGAAGGCTGAGATTACCAACAACTGAGACTTTGTTACTATTTTACCTGAAGTAATCAGGGAGTCTCACTGAGAGCTGATATTTGCACAGAAGAAATGAATGAATGAGTTTAAACTTTAGCTGTCTTGGTACAACATGAGACAAACCACATATAATTTAAAAATAAAATAGGATTCCCTTTAACAAAGGTCATTTTCTTTAATAGTTATTTCTGAATATTGACATACTGCATTTACAACATCATTTCTATTTAAGATACTGGTATTTTATCTTATTTTCACCTCGTAAATCCAGTAGGGTAGAGAATAATGCTTAACAACACGAGTTTGAATTCTCACTGGCTTCTCCTCAGCTGTGTGATCTTACAGGAGTTACTTTACATTTTTTGTCTCAGTTTTTTCATCTTTCAAGTGGGACTACAATGCAGTGTCTTCCTTATACAATTATTGTGAGTATTAAGCCAATCAGTGCATATCATACACGGAGAACAATGCCTGTAACAAACACTGGCTACCATTCTCATTTTATAGTGGTGAAAGTCTAGATGCAACTAGTTGCTCTAAAGGTTGCAAAATCAAAACTCCCCAGCTCCAGAGGGGAAGAAGCCTAGGTCCCTAAACGCTGCTTGAATGTTACTTTGGAGCCATTGCAACACTTATTTACCAGGCCCATGTTTGCCTTCCTCATGGTGGTTTACTGTTGCTATCAGCAGAAGTTCAGGGTAAAGTCAACAGAGATACCTGGTTCTGCAAATTTCTTTGCAAAAAAAAATAAATAAATAAAATCGATGGGCAAACTTTTCCATTGCACTGTTTCCTCCAGTTTGGAGTTCAAATTGTGACTTCTGCTTAGTCAAGCAGCAACACGTGATTTACAGTCTGAAGCTTGTGTGTTTCATTGGTTTACAGGAAGCACTAGGAATTATTTTCACTGGTTGTCAGTCTTTATTTTTGTCTGTGATATATAGTGGGATAAATGTGAAAGGAAGTCAAGTAGGAGCCATTCTTTTCCCAGGAGATCATAAATTGCTGAGAGTTTGGGTGCCAGCTCTTAAACTTTTACATTCCCTGAACAGTGGCAGGATAAGAGGCTTATGGACGTTTCCTGATGGGAGAGACTGACTGAGGGGGAAACTGGGTCTTGTTCTGATGGGTGGGGTCATGCTCAGTAAATCTTTAATCTTTTTGGGCTCCAAAATCACTGCAGATGGTGACTGCAGCCATGAAATTAAAGGACGCTTGCTCCTTGGAAGAAAAGTTATGACCAATACAGACAGCATATTAAAAAGCAGAGACATTACTTTACCAATAAAGTTCTGTCTAGTCAAAGCTATGGTTTTTCCAGTGGTCATGTATGGATACGAGGGTTGGACTATAAAGAAAGCTGAGCACTGAAGAATTGATGCTTTTGAACTATGGTGTTGGAGAAGACTCTTGCGAGTTCCTTGGACCACAAGGAGATCCAACCAGTCCATCCTAAAGGATCAGTTCTGAGTGTTCATTGGAAGGACTGATGCTGAAGTTGAAACTCCAATTCTTTGGCCACTTGATGTGAGGAACTGACTCATTGGAAAAGACCCTGATGCTGGGAAAAAATTGAAGGTGGGTGGAGAAGGGGATGACAGAGGATGAGATGGTTGGATGGCATCACTGACTCAATGGACATAAATGAGTTTGAGGAAGCTTGGGGAGTTGGTGATGGACAAGGAAGCCTGGTGTGCTACAGTCCATGGGGTTACAAAGAGTCGGACATGACTGAGCGACTGAACTGAACTGAACTGAACTGTTCAGTAGCAGACGGTCGTATGCCACTACCGAAGACTTGAAATGCAGCTGGGAAAATTCAGGTGGTTGTCAAGTAAAAAATACAAGATTTCGAAGATTTGGTGTGAAAAAAAGAATGTAAAAAATTTCATTGTTAATTTCTATATTGATTACATCCCAGACAGTTAATGTTCTGGACTGTTTACTTGCTAAGCCATGACCGACTCTTTTGTGACCCCATGGACTATAGCCGCCAGGCTCTTCTGTCCGGGGGGAGTCTCCAGGCAAGAATACTGGAGTGGGTTGCCATGCCCTCCTCCAGGGGATCTTCCTGACCCAGGGATCAACCTGTGTCTCCTGCCTTGCAGGTGGATTCTTTACCACTAGGGATTAGCTTAAATAAAATATATTATTAAAGTTCATTTCACTTTTTTTTTTAACATTTTTAATGCAGCTTCTAGAACCTTTTAAGTGGCAAGTGTAGCTCACATTATGTTGCCTTTATTGGTTCCCTTCACTGAGTAGATCTGAAGACCAAGAAAATGGCATTTTCCTTTCCTGGGTAACCGGTCAGTTCAAACTTAAAAACTGGTTCACTGCAAAAAGATGACCTTAATTCATACTGACTATATGTGTTAAGCTTGAAAACAAACTGCTAGTTATCTCAATACTCCAAATAAGGTATTTCAGAATCTGCTGTACTTTTAATCTCATTTAACTCGGGTTGGGAGCAGAGGGCTCAGAGGGCAGACAAAGGCAGCAAACAGAAGAAGGACAGACAGGATCCTTAGCAAGCTAAGTTCACGAGGAAATTAAGATTTTTTTTTTCCAGTTGCACCACATGGTTTGCAGGAAAGGCAAGATTCCTAACTACTGGAACACCGGGGAATTCACTAAGATATTTTTTAATCATCAGACTATCTTGCACTGTGTAGACCAATGAAATTTAGGTAAAGGTAAGCAATAGAGTGAAAGACTCCCCAAGATTTTTTATAAACAGTATATTTATAAATAAATTATAAATAATATATACTCAAACGCACCAGATTCAGCAAACACAACAGCCTCCTGTTGGGGGGTAACTACCTACCCTCCTCTTGGGGGGTAACTAACATGGATCTGTGCATTGACTAAAGGTAAAATGCATGTCTTACAAGACTCATGTCAGTCGACTCCGGGTCACAGAGGGGGCTCTGGGCCTCTTGCTGAAGCTCTACTGTGAAGCTCGAGAGGGACAGAACACAGGAGCCGCTGGAGAGGCCTTTCCACCCAGGCTCAGAGAGAGAGGATTTCCCTCTGTGCAGAGGAAGAGGACACAGACTCCTACTTGAATTACAGGTTCACCGTCTTTTGGGCTTCCCAGTCGGCAGTAGCAGTAAAGAACTTGGCTCCCTTGCAGGAGACGCGGGTTCAGTCTCTGGGTCGGGAAGACCCCCTGGAGAAGGAAATGGCAGCCCACTCCAGTATTCTTGCCTGGAGAATCCCATGGACAGAGGAGCCTGGTGGGCTTTAGTCCATGGGGTCGCAAAGAGTCAGACATGACCGAAACGACTTAGCACGCACGCACGCATAGTATTTTACCCACAATCTCAGGGAAATTCCAGAAAACCAAAAAGATTTTCAGAATTCATTTGAAGGTGAAAACTGATCTGAACTGACGTGAGGCCATTCTCTGTCCTTTTTATCTCAGTTACTGTGATGAACATACAGAATCAACACATGTGCTGGTGTGTCGGGCTGTGAGCCACAGCCCCAGCCTCCTTGAGATGTTACCCTGCAGCACATCTGAAATAGATTACCTTCATGAAGCCCCAAAGTTTGGAATTTGGAAACACATCTAACCCTGTGAATTTTAAAGAAGGGACTGTGAGCCTACCTGTGAGCATCACAGCCCAGAAGGAAGAAAGCCCAGAGTGTTCCCTTACCTGGGTTTTCTCCAGACCCGGGCACTTACCCCAGGGCTACCTTTCCTGTCTGTGCTTTAGTTAATCCTGCCCAACTGAAAGGACACTTGGTAGATAACCATGAGGGCCAGGTATGCTTCGGACACCCCGGGGTAATGTGCGTGTTCTCTTTCTAATGGGAGCCAGTCTTTGCAAGTCTATATGAAATGACAGTAAATGAAATTTACCCTCTCTAAACTTACTAAAACAGAGAAAGGATATAGAGGATCTTTTTTGGTATAACTGCAAAGAGAAAAAGCATCCTCTGAGTTAGGAGAAGAGACTGGTATGTGACATGTTGTGTTCTTGTTAAGACTACACATTCCTCTCAGAAACCAGGCAGCATTCTAATTATTGAGAGAGCTTGATTGTTCTCAAATTTCCTATGAAGAATTATGATTTTAACTCATTTTCATGAAAGATTTGAAGGATTGGAATGAACATTGGCAACAAAAATATAATCAAATCTGCTTTACCTTAATCAGGGATTCCCCTTTAATCCTACACTGTTTCTTTAACAACACTTCTAATTATCTGGCTTTGGTGAAAGCATGTATGGTTTCTTTCTTGGAAACATTTCCTTAGAGACTATTCATATCCCACCCCAGATGGAAGTTGCATATTTGTTCGTGTTTACTGCCTTTGGACCTAAATTTCATTTTGCGTGAAGTCAGAACATGAGAAAACTAATCAAAAAATTATACTTTTCTTTTTTTTTTTAAGAAATCTTTCCATTTCTTTCTCCCTGGAGGTGTAAATATGTAAATCTATATAGAGCTTGCACTATGCAATGATTGCAGTCATATATCTGTCAAATTACTATTTGTTTGCTCTCGAGTATCGCTGCTTTAGTATAAACTCAGAAGTCTGGGATCGTCAGCCTAGGTAACACACAAGACACGAACTGATGCGAGGCTATTCTCTGTCCTTTTTATCTCATGCCTTGCAAAGCCTGTGTCGCTCGCGGAAGTCCTACACGCCAGCCCATTGCGTTTCCTCTGCCTGCCCACCTGCACGGATCATCTTAGTTGTGCCATGAAAATCCAGGCAAGGGTACCTACTGACGGAGCCACTCTGCAACCCCAGGAAGGCAACACCTGAATGCAGGCCTACTGACAGCAGGTGAGCAGGGATGTGGAGACCCATCCTCACGCTCCTTTGCTAGAAGCCCCTCTGTCTTTGGACAGGTTGGTCTCTGTTGCCCCGTGGAGCTACCATGGGAGCAGGAGTCTTGCTTTGCCTCTCCCATCTCCTAGTTTTTACTTACGCCAGCTGCAGATTTGAGCATGGCTTCAGGAAAGAGTTCGCCTGCCCGTGGCCTCCTAGAGGTACAGTATCCCACACCAGCCCGTGTGTGCCTTTTCTGGCTCAGCACTCACCCTTGATGTCTTGGAGTTGCTCAATAAATATTTGTTACAGTGATCATTGAAGGAAAGTGCTTTAAGCCACAAGCCTGAGTATTTAATCCTTCCTCTTTTTCCTTTGTGTTTATATCCAATCACCAAATCATGGCCCCCAAACCCACTGAACATATCTCAAAACCATCCTGCCTCCTAAGGACTGCAGTGTCAGTCTCCCAGCTTAGTCCTCAGCTGGGGAGGAGACTCTCAGCACCTCTAGCATCATAGACTGAATGATGTCACGCATCCCAGGCACACTTCTCGTGAGTGTCTTCTCTTAGACTGCGCTCCGCAGAGCAGGAGCGAACTCTGTCCGGGGGCTGCCGCGTGCTCTGTGCCCGGCATCAAGATCAGCATGTGGTAAATACTCAGATGTGTTACCAGCTGTTACCTTAGAGCAGCAACAGTGACCCCTTATTGAAACCCTTGCCATTCCAGTGAAAGATGCCTGCTAATTAGAATTTGAATGAAATGCCATCTTACCAGTGACACTCATGTCACGACTCACGCAACAGTTGTAACTCTGGTTTAACAACGGATTTGGAATTTGGTAAAACCAGCAAGAAGTTTTCCGTATCATTTAGCTATATGGATTTGATAATAAAGAGCATTCTATATTTTATTATATTCAAATTGTATGTTATTCTTTTTTATCAGTTATAAACATATATTTACATTCACATACCTATAAACACTTAGACAGCATATTAAAAAGCAGAGACGCTACTTTGTCAACAAAGGTCTATCTAGTCAAGGCTATGGTTTTTCCAAAGTCATGTATGGTTGTGAGAGTTGGACTATAAAGAAAGCTGAGCACCGAAGAATTGATGCTTTGAACTGTGGTGCTGGAGAAGACTCTTGAGAGTCCCTTGGACTGCAAGGAGATCCAACCAGTCCATCCTAAAGGAAATCAGTCCCGGGTGTTCTTTGGAAGGACAGATATTAAAGCTGAAACTCCAATATTTTGGCAACCTGATGCGAAGAACTGACTCTTTTAAAAGACCCTGTTGTTGGGAAAGATTGAAGGCAGGAAGAGAAGGGGATGACAGAGGATGAGATGGTTGGATGGCATCACCGACTCAATGGACATGAGTTTGGGTGGACTCTGGGAGTTGGTGATGGACAGGGAAGCCTGGAGTGCTGCAGTCCATGGGGTCGCAAAGAGTCGGACACGACTGAGTGACTGAACTGAACTGATACTGACCTATAAACACATTTTTATTTTGAGGGCTGGTTGTTAAATATTTACTGATATACTACTGTTTGTGGTGGTTTTATCAGAAATGAATTTTGCCAATTAAAAAGCTTGCTGGGCAGGATCTTGATGGATAGAAAATGCTACATCCTGTCCTTTTTAATCCACATTTACATGATTCCTGTGAATGTAATCATGTGATGATTACACGATTCCTGCACCTGTTGTAGCAAAGGACCACAGAATGTGGGTCTGAAGACAACGGAGCTTCATCCCTCACAGTTCTGGAGGCTAGAAGTCTGGGACCAAGCTGTCAGCAGGGTCCTGCTCCCTCTGAGGCTCAGGGACGAGTCCTCCCTTTGCTCTTCCGGCTCCTCGGGGCAGCTGTTGGCCGCTGGGGCTCCAAGGCTTGGAGACGCGTCTCTGCCTCGGTCGTCATGCGTATCCCCTCCCCGGCCCGTGCCTTCGCATCCTCTTCTTTTGAGGACACCAGCCATGCTGGACTAAGGACCCCTTCACCCCAGTGTGACCTCACCCTGACTATTTGTGTCTGCAGTGACCCCATAGGTCACACACTGGGGGTTAGAACGTCCACATCTTTGGAGGGGACACGACTCAACTTGTAACAATTACTAACAAAGAAAAGAGCCAGGTGAGGTTCCTTATGAGATCTTACTTAATGAACTCTGTTGCTATGCAGTCGCTAAGCTGTGTCTGACTCTTTGTGACCCCACGCACTGCAGCACGCCAGGCTTCCCTGTCCTTCACTATCTCCCAGAGCTTGCTCAAACGCATGTCCGTTTAGTCAGTGATGCCATCCAACATCTCATCCTCTGTCGTCCCCTTCTTCTCTTGCCTTCAGTCTTTGCCAGCATCAGGGTTTCTTCCAATGAGCTGACTCTGCATCAGGTGGGCACAGTATCGGAGCTTCAGCCTCAGCATCAGTCCTTCCACTGAATATTCAAGGTTGATTTCCTCTAGGACTGACGGATCTCTGTGCTGCTTACCTTTGGTTTCAATTACAACGAGCCCCAGGAAACACTGCCTACCCTCCCTTTCCCTCCCACCCTTCCTGCTTTCCCAGGGAATGTGATTCTGAGTACTGAGGTGATCTCCGCATGATAGCTGTTTGGAGTCACGGTTCTACCTGGGGGCAGAAATGCTTCCAGTGTGGACACTCGAATCGAGCTAGTGTCCGGGCTTTATGACCAGCAGGCCCGACCTCAAATTCCAAGTCTAATGAATTCTGTGACCTTGGGAATGTTACTTCAACCTCTTTGGACATCAGTTTCTCATCTGTAAACAGGAATACTACTTTCTATTTAATAGCACTGTTAGAAGAATTTTATGGGATAAGAGACTATGCCTGACACATAGTAAGGGCTCAATTACAGCACCTTCCCAACCCAGGGATCGCACCCAGGCTGGCTGGGTTGGGAAGATCCCCTGGAGAAGGGAAAGCCTACCCACTCCAGGATTCTGGCCTGGAGAATTCTGTGGACTGTATAGTCCATGGGGTTGCAGAGAGTTGGACACGACTGAGCGACTTTCACTTTCACTTATTATTACTACTGCTTGTTGCTGTTGCGTTACTGGATAAATCCCAGACCAAGAGTCAACGTTGTTTTAAATCATTGTTTTTCACATGTTGGAGCGTCTGCTGCAGGTTGGTTACCCTGGAAGCCAGCACTGAGGTGGAGATTCACGTGCCAGACTTACTGGATTCACATGCTGGAATTACTCTCCGAATCCCATGGGGAAGTCAATGCAGCAGAACCAGGCAGAGCGGGCACATTAGGGTCCCACGGCCTCAACCAGTTCTCTAGACCGAGGAGGAGCAGCGTGACTCTGGGGCTACAGCGGCCCCAGCTGGAACGAGGGGCCTGGACCCTTCCACTCCCACAGCATCGGTCACTGGACATGGGCTGCCCCGCGCAGGCAGCGGGACCTGGGCTGAGGCTGCCCCCGCAGAGGCTGGCGGTCCCAGGAGGGAGCACCTGGAGCTGCCCCTGATGGTGCTCTCAGCTTGGGGCTGAGCTCATCCATCCCAGATGGGAGGGGCCGACGGATGGGGCTGGGGACCTGGGTCGGGCACCACACGCCCCTACATGTCCAGTGGATGTGGGGTATTTCTCCCCGGCTCCACAAAGAAGCAGGCTTCATACATAAGTAATTGCACAATCACTTCTGCGAATCTTCCTTCATAAACCCAAGGTGCTGAATTCTCAGGGCCTTTCTCCACACTTGCTTACCTTGCAAAACAGGCTCTAATGGAAGGAAGACTGTCCTTGTCAAAGAGGCAGGTCACCCGAGTGCTAAACCCTCAGCAGGTTCCGCTCAGCTCAGAGTGCAAGCGAGCCCCCCACTGCACCCCCGTACCACCACCACGTGAAGGCTGTAACAGCCTCAGGGCTGGGGTGCCTGGGGGTGGGAAGCAAGAAGAACCCTATCACCTTAGCAATCCCAGTCCTCTCCCCACCTTAAGTCCACTGCTCCTTTATCCAGACAGTCTGGGCTCCCAGTGTCACCATGATTAATACCCTGCACTCTAAAAAGTGAAAAGTAATATGAAGGACCAGAGAGGAGACCACTCTTGTCCTGATCTGGCATCTGACTCAGCCTGGCCGCATCGAACTGTTGGCACCACGGGTCAACTCCCCGCCTGGCGTCCATCTGGCCCTTTCTCTTTCTTGACTTGGGACACATGGCTCCTTCTTTGCATGACCCTCTTCTTTCTTGACCCCTGTCCAGCTCCTGGCTGGCAGTGCCACAGGACCATCGGCCTTAGCTGAAGCTCTTTGGCATTCAGTGTTTGTCTTGTTTTGACTGCTGCTAACCCAGTGTTTTGAGGTTTCCCTGATGGCTCATGGTCAAGAATCTACCTGCCAATGTAGGAAACGCAGGTTCAATCCCTGGATGGGGAAGATCCCCTGCAAAGGGGCATGGCAACCCACTCCAGTGTCCTTGCTCGGGAAATCCCATGGACAGAGGAGCCTGGTGGCCTACAGTCCATGAAGTCACAAGAGTCGGACACGACTGAGTGACGACAGGACAACGACAGCCCAGCGTTCTTAGCTGCTCGCTTATTCTTCTGGGTCTTACTTACATCTCTTCTGAGATGCAGCGACCAGTGGGGGAGCCTTCTCCTATGGGCCCGACCTCCCTGCTCCTCAGGTGTGAGGACAGTGCCCTGGGTCCAGGTTTGGTGGGAGCCCCAGCAGCTCGGCTAGCTGAGTAAGAGCCTGTCAGACTGGAGCGACGATGGCAGGATGGGGTGGTGGAGAGAGGGCTGGACCGGGAGCCAGTCCTGCCAGCGCTCCAAGAAGCTCACTGATTGTACCATTACAAAGGGGACAAAAGCCCAGAGGAAAGCAGCTTAGCTCCGTCACAGAGCTACCTACTGGCAGACCTTGTATGGAACTCCGAGCCGGGAGGCTGATCTCCTGGTCTCTGCTCACAAACAGCGTAAACTCCGCAAAAATGTGTATCTGAGCCTCACCTTCCTTATCTTCCAACGGAGGACACAGCTTCCCTACTGGCTCAACGGTAAAGAATCTGGCTGCAATGCAGGAGACCTGGGTTTGATCCCTGGGTCGGGAAGATCCCCTGGAGGAGGGCCTGGCAACCCACTCTAGTATTCTGGCCTGGAGAATCCCCATGGACAGAGGAGCTTGGCGAGCTACAGTCCATGGGGTCGCAAAGAGTCAGACAGGACTGAGCGGCTAACACTAGTGGATAGCAGTACCCTCAGACAGGATCAGTGAGATCAAACACGATTGTGTAGGTAGAAAGGGTTTATAAAGTCTTAAGTGCAATGTAATATGAAGTCTCTCATTTGCCTTTTTGACAGGCTATAGATAGCTCTATACCTTAATTTTCTGGTGCTTATTTTTGAGGCAGAAGTTTACATGTAGAAGTTACAGGAAGAGACAAACACACATATCACTCACCTAAGATTAGACTTAACTTACCTACTTGGGGCTAATGACAAGCATAGCAAGCACTTAACCAATCAAGTTATCTACGATTTTGAAGGATAGTAAACTTTGCTGCATTTTTCATGATTAATTTTTTTCTCACAATCTGTAAAGTGAATTCAACGAAACTATACATACACAGCTGATTTTTTAAAGGCTATATTCCATTATAGTTTTGCAACGTTGGTTCTATTCCCTGTGCTGTACAAGGCATTCTTGTAGCCTATTTATTTCACGCGCAGCAGTTTGAACCTCTTAATGCTCCACCCCTGTGCTGCCCTCCTCCTTTCCCTCCCCCAACTATAACCGCTAGTTTGTTCTCGATATTTGTGAGTCTATTTCTATTTTACTGTATTCACTAGCTTGTTATATTGTTTAGATTCTGCACATAAGTGATATCATACAGTATTTGTCTTTCTCAGTCCAACTTATTTCACTTAGGAAAATGCCCTCCACGTTCATTCATGCTGTTGCAAATGGCAAACTTTTATTGTTCTTTTTATGGCTGAGTAGCATCCCACTGCGTACATGTACCACATTTTTATTCGTTCATCTGTCGATGGATATAGAGGTACCTTGAAGGTGATGTGCTTAGTCACTCAGTCGTGTCCAACTCTTTGTGACCCCGTGGACTGTGGATTGTTTCCCATAGTGTCTTTATTTACACTCCTAACATACAGCTTATTTTGGTCTCAAATAATTTGTAGAACTAGGAAAGAAAAGGAAGCAGCCAGAATGAAAAGCGTGTCTCACGCTTCTTCAACATTGGAAACAGCAAAGTGGAGCAGAGGAAAGAGCGCTCGGTTTGGACAGGGGCGCGCGGACGTGAGCAGGGTGGGTTTACGTAATGGGGGTCACTGCTCACAGACAGGCCACCGCCGCATCAGCAAAGGAAGATGATACCATTCCAGCCTCACCAGGTGGCTGTGAAGTCAGCAAGAGAATGTAGCTGAAGGAGCTTTGTAAACTCCAAAGCAGACCCAAGCTTGTGCTCAAGCCAGTTCAGGTTCCAAGGACACTGCTGGCCCGTACACACTTTCCCAATGTTTACCTGCCTGCTAACCTTCCCCTGGACTGCAAGGAGATCCAACCAGTCCATCCTAAAGGAGATCCGTCCTGAGTGTTCACTGGAAGGACTGATGCTGAAGCTGAAACTCCAATACTTTGGCCACTTGATGTGAATAGCTGACTCATTTGAAAAGACCCTGATGCTGGGAAAGATTGAGGGCAGGAGGAGAAGGGGACAACAGAGGATGAGATGGCTGGATGGCATCACCAGCTCAATGGACATGAATTTGGATAAACCCTGGGAGTTGGTGATGGACAGGGAGGCCTGGCGTGCTGTGGTTCATGGGATCGCAAACAGTCAGATACGACTGAGCGACTGAACTGACTGACAACCTTTTTAGAAAGGCGGTTTTGTACAGAACCTGGATTTCTGTCTCTTCGTGGCAGCCCTGGACTGACATTCCCAGGAGCAGGAGCATCAGGGCAGCGCATCTGCCATGCAGACCAGCTGATGTCTGCTACTCACCACCGGGCCGCCTCTTGTCTTTAATTCCATTGGAATGTCTCTTGTAATAGAGTGAAGAGATAGTGAAGCATTTCTTAGATTCAGGTCTTCATCAAAAGCTAGAAAAAGACAGACTGAGAGGGTTGCAAGGCTCGGAAAAATGAGAAGAAGCACATTTCTTTGCAGAAGCTTGTGTTTACACAAGCTTGTTTTCTGTTCAAACAAGTCTATCTGTATTCAAAGCACATCCTAAGATGCCTTTATGAGACAAGCCCAGCCTGAATATTGTGACCCGACTCCACATGTCAGACAATAGTAGCGATATTATGTCAGCATCTCCTCATCTATTATTTCTCCTGCCCTCTCTACTTAGCAGGATAAGAACTGCTTTTACAATCATTGCAGCCCTTTGTAACCCTGAAGCCCTTTATCACAACATTTTGAGTGTTATATAATCAATTTCAAGGTAGTTGCTCAGTCATGTCCGACTCTTTGTGACCCTATAACTGTAGCCCACCAGGTTCCTCTGTCCATGGGATTCTCCAGGCAAGAATACTAGAGTGGGTTGCCATTCCCGTCTCCAGGGGATCTTCCCAACCCAGGGATAGAACCGGAGTCTTCCGCATTAGCAGACAAATTCTTTCCTGTCTGAACCACCT
This sequence comes from Aepyceros melampus, assembly GCA_006408695.1. Lineage (NCBI taxonomy): Eukaryota > Metazoa > Chordata > Mammalia > Artiodactyla > Bovidae > Aepyceros > Aepyceros melampus. Next base: position 118,097 of record SJXQ01010568.1, read on the forward strand.
AGCATAGTGGTATATAATAAGTTCCAAGTTTCTCCAATTTAAGTGTGAATGCCTTACTTTTTTTTTTCTTTTACCTTTTTTTTTTTTTTTTAATTATTTTTGCCTCACCGCATGGCATATGGGATCTTAGCTCTCTAACCAGTGCCCCCTGAAGTAGAAGCTTGGAGTCCTAACCATGGACCACCAGGGAAATTCCTGAACTGCTTATTTTTACTCTCCCCACATTTCCAGCCTTAGGTTCCAGTTCATGTTAGGGATTATGAATTTAACGACCCGAAGGACAGACAGATGTCCACCATCTGCTATAGGAAGTCACTCGTGCAAGGTGTAAAAATTGATTCAGAGTATGAGATCAAGTATAAAGTCCAGAGGCCAGTCAGCCCGCATTTCCTCCTAATTAGCCTTGAGCAGGCCACGCGTTCTACCTTCACTTAATGGCATTTAAACACATTCCCAAACACCCAGGCTAAAAATGTGGTTATCTTGGGTCCTCTTTCTGCTGTACAATCCACATTAATTTAGCGACTACCTGCCATGAGTTCTACTCTGAAATGTCTCTGGAGTCTGTCACATTTTCCATCCTCACTGTCAAATTGCAATAATTTTTAAACTTTTCTTTTTGTCTTTTCCCTGGTTCCAGGCATTTTTGTGATAAGACTCCTCACCGTAAGCAGTTTTGCGGTACAACTAATTGGTCATAAGACAATTTGATGCAAAAGAGAAGGTCATAATAAAAACGATTAAAAGGACATAATAAAACATGAAAAATTAACAACAAAATTTTAAAGATTTTATTACGAAAAAAAATTATGAAAAATATTTGAATACATTTAAAATACAGATTCAAGGTTATAGTTGAATTGGGGGGTATATCTTAGAGAAAACAATGATTCTTCCTCAAATTTGATCATTAAGGATTCAGGATCTAGTGTTAGACATAATTTCTTTACCACATAAAAAAATCTGCTGCAAGTCTCTCCAGATTTATTTTTCTGGGCTCCAAAATCACTGCAGATGGTGACTACAGCCATGAAATTAAAAGACGCTTGCTCCTTGGAAGGAAAGTTATAACCAACCTAGACAGCATATTAAAAAGCAGAGACATTACTTTGCCAACAAAGGTCTGTCTAGTCAAGGCTATGGTTTTTCCAGTAGTCATGTATGGCTGTGAGAGTTGGACTATAAAGAAAGCTGAGTGCCGAAGAATTGATGCTTTTGAACTGTGGTGTTGGAGAAGACTCTTGAGAGTCCCTTGGACTGTAAGGAGATCCAACCAGTCCATTCTAAAGGAAATCAGTCCTGGGTGTTCATTGGAAGGACTGATGCTAAAGCCGAAACTCCAATACTTTGGCCACCTGATGCAGAGAGCTGACTCATTTGAAAAGACCCTGATGCTGGGAAAGGTTGAAGATGGGAGGAGAAGGGGACGACAGAGGATGAGATGGTTGGATGGCATCATCGATTCCATGGATATGGGGTTGGGTGGACTCCAGGAGTTGGTGATGGACAGGGAGGCTGGCGTCCTGCGGTTCGTGGGGTCACAAAGGGTTGGACGCGACTGAGCGACTGAACTGAACTGGACTGAAAACAAACAGGGACACTACTATTTCTCATCAGTACATGGAACATATGTAACTGCTAGAACATATCTGGGCTACACTGAAATGTTTAGTCACCTACCCAGTCTATGTCGTTGTTGTTAATCGCTAAGTCATGTCTGACTCTTTTGTGACCCCATGGGATGGAGGCTCCTCCATCCATGGGATTCTCCAGGCAAGAATACCGGAGTGGGTTGCCATGCCCTCCTGCAGGGGAATCTTCCTGACCCGGGTTTGAACCCACGTCTCCTGCATTGGCAGTCAGATTCTTTACAATTGAGCCACCTGGGAAGCCCCGTTTCACTAAATCATCTAAGTCACATTCTGTGCCAAATACCAAAATTCCATCTACATCACATTCTACATTATCAAATAGCAAAAAAGTTCATGTTTTCCAGAAATTTACACTCATCGGGAATCACATAACCCTCTTTCTTCTGAGTGAGGAGGAGGACCTTGGTTCTTCTTTTGCCTCCAACTTCTAATATTGTTATTGTTGATCAATTTTGTAAAAAGCAGAGGAGTGAACTCGTGTCCAACTCTGTGCGACCCCATAGACGGTAGCCCACCAGGCCTGCCGTCCCTGGGATTCTCCAGGCAAGAATGCTGGAGGGGGTTGCTATTTCCTTCTCTAATGCATGAAAGTGAAAAGTGAAGGTAAAGTCGCTCAGTCATGTCTGACTCTTCGCAACCCCATGGACGGCAGCCCACCAGGCTCCTCCATCCATGGGATTTTCAGGCAAGAATATTGGAGTGGGCTGCCATTGCCTTCTCCGAGAGAATAGGCAGGTCTATCTAAACCAGCCACAGAATCAGTCAGTCTTGAAGACGGTTGTGAATTACCAGTCAAATCCTTTATATCATCTTTTATGGCACTGAAGTCAAACTGTGAACCAGTTGCTTTATCTTTTAGAGCAAAACTGTCCTGCAGCCAGTTAGCGACACTGCCTGCAGCAGTGATGCTTATGGTGAAAACATCAGATGTGCTTTCCCCCACCCCACTGCATTCTTTATGTGGGATACTTATTTACATACAAACAAACGGTATAAACACCTCTTTAGTTCCCCTGATCTCCTATCATCTGATCAAGTTCAACGCTCTTACCACAGCACCTTCAAGAGCTGGGCCCTTGTTTACCCCTTCAACCTCAATTTTTACATTGCATATGCGCATCCTCAGTCTTGTCCAACTTTTTGCAACACCGTGGACTGCAGCCTGCCAGGCTCCTCCATCCTTGGGATTTCCCAGGCAGGATAACTGGAGTGGGTTGCCATTTCCTTCTCTAGGGGATCTTCCCAGCTTAGGGACAGAACCCACGTCTCCTGCATTGGCAGGTGAATTTTGATACTATCATACTCTATTCAGACCCCACTCATTCATTCATGATTTTCACAAATTTTTATTGAGCATCTATGGTATGCTGAGTGTTCTCGTAGGTTCTGAAAACACAGCAGTGAACAAAACAAACAAAAACGTCTAGTCTTCTGGAGCGTCTATTCTGGGGATGGGTCGGAGGTGGCAGACAATAAACTGAACAGGTAGAATATAGAGTGTTTGAAAGTTATATGTGACATGAGAAAATTGAAAAAAAAAGAGGATGGAGTGTAAGAGGAGAGATGGGGCAATTTTGTGTAAGAGGATTAGGGTCATTGACTACAAAGTGGAGGGAGAGAAGTGTGCCCGGGGAGGCTGGAGGGGAGTGGGCAGGGGGCGTCGAGGTGGGGAGGAGGGATGGCGGAGAGCGTCAGAGCATTCAGGGTCTTGGGCAGCCACACGAGGCCTTCAGCATTTACCCAGTGAAATGAGGGTCACCGGGGCGGTCTGAGCTGTCTCAGCATGACCCATCTTAGCATTTACACGGATCGAGCATCCAGATCACTCGCCTGAGAACGGATTGAAGGCTCTGCCGCAGTCCACGGGTCACAAAGAGTCAGACCCAACGACGGAACAACAACAAAACCTGCGGTAGACTTGGATGAGTCTGGAAGCAACACAGCTGGTAAGACGTGACAGGGTTCTATCCACGATCCTTTCAGTGGGGCCAAAAGGATTTGCTGAGGCTCTGGAGATGGGGTACAGAGAGGATTCAGTAGACACACCGAGATATGTCCATGGGGTCACAAAGAGTCAGACCCGACTGAGTCAGACACTCCCTAGGGGGCTTGTTGAAGAGGCAGCCCGAGGTGTGGCCCCTTCACACAGAAACAGTGCCGTTCTCACCTTTCCAACCTGACCTCTTTCTTTCGTGTTCACATGGATTCTGCACTTGTTTAATGCACTTTCTTTCTGGCCTCTACTGTGCCTCTTATTGCATTGTAATTATCGCTATCTTTTCTCTTCCTTTCATCTCGCTATCCTGCTACTCATCCTCAGCATAATGCCTGATCCAAGATAAATAATCAGGAAAAGTCCACCGAATAATTCAAGTCTCTCGGGGCCATAGGCTCCTACGTTCAGTTGTTAGATTTCCTGATACTCGCTGCTATTTTTTCTCTCCCACAAAAAGAGCTGTTTGGCACACATCGTTTTAATCGATGTGAATTAAATTCTACATTTGTTGGTGTGCTTTTTTTCATATTCCCTTGGGCATGCGATGTATCAAGCATGAGTAATATCTGGCACACAGAATCTCTAACAGCTTCCTTTTATTAGATCAATGATCGAGTTCTTGAGAAAGGGACTATTTGGAAAGGGAATGCCCCAATTCCTTGAAAATGGTGCTGACGAGGAGGCATGGCAGTATAAACCCTGAGCGATGGATTTGGTTTGGGGGAGCGTTATGCATGGAAAATTGGAACCACTGCGTAGTATCTTTTTAGCAGCTAGTGAGTTAGTAATGATAGCTTGGCTCTGAATACTGGATGCCTTTATTATGTCTTCCTTTAGTGTTTGGCATATTTTGAAAGGAACGTAGAGTAAAAAACTCAGTTTCACAAATTCCACCCCACACCTCTCCACCTTTACCAGCCCACCAGTCCTTCTCTGCATTTCCTGTTTTGTCAGAGCTTAGCCTTAACATATGTTTGTGTCTATCCTTCTTCTTCTTTTTTTTTTTTTTTACATAAATGGGCCCCTGCTGCATTTTGTGTCACAGGGGTCAGGAAGATCTGCTGGGAAAGGACAGGCTGCCCACTTCTGTATTTTGGGCTTCCCTGGTGGCTCAGCTGGTAAAGAGTCCGCCTGCAATCCAGGAGACCTGGCTTCGATCCCTGGGTTGGGAAGATCCCCTGGAGAAGGGGAAAGGCTACCCACTCCAGTATTCTCCCCTGGAGAGTTCTATGGACTGCGCAGTCCAGGGGTCTCAAAGAGTCAGACACGACTGAGTGACTTTCACTTCGCTGCATTATTTTTTCTGTCACATAGTTTTATTTAGTTTATTGTATCTTAAGCTTGTTTATGGAGAAGGCGATGGCACCCCACTCCAGTAATTTTGCCTGGAAAATCCCATGGATGGAGGAGCCTGGTGGGCTGCAGTCCATGGGGTCACGAAGAATCGGACACGACTGAGCAACTGCACTTACACTTTTCACTTTCATGCATTGGAGAAGGAAATGGCAACCCACTCCAGTGTTCTTGCCTGGAGAATCCCAGGGACGGGGGAGCCTGGTGGGCTGCCGTCTATGGGGTTGCACAGAGTCAGACACGACTGAAGCGACTTAGCAGCAGCAGCAGCAGCAAGCTTGTTTAAAAAGTTACAGTGTGTAACAATAACATACAGTTATAACTAATACAAATCAGTATACTTTTTTTCTCGTTAGCACTTCCATAACATCTCACTGTATACATGGGCCATAATCTAAGACATTCTACTGTTGAGTATTCATGGTTGGATGGTTGCCATAAAAAAATGCTACAGTGAATAACTTGGTGAATGTACACACATATACACACACACCTATATATACATCATTATTGTTAAGTACAGTATGTATTTGTATATACATATATTACTCTATGCTAAGTCGCTTCAGTCGTGTCCGACTCTGTGCGACCCCATAGACGGCAGCCCACCAGGCTCCCCCGTCCCTGGGATTCTCCAAGCAAGAACACTGGAGTGGGTTGCCATTTCCTTCTCCAATGCATGAAAGGGAAAAGTGAAAGTGAAGTCACTCAGTCATGTCCGACTCTTAGTGACCCATGGACTGCAGCCCGCCAGGCTCCTCCGTCCATGGGATTTTCCAGGCAAGAGCACTGGAGTGGGGTGTCGTTGCCTTCTCCACTATGTATTTGTATGTATATGTATATATAAGGTATATGTGTGTATATATACACAAAGCTGTTCATATATAGGCTCCATGCTAATTATCTGTAGGATACTTTTAAAAGGGCATTTGCTGTTTCGATTTTTGATGTGTAATTGACAAGTCTGAGGAACCCAGAAGGATACACTGGTGTCCACAAACACGGGCTGTGCAAAATTTAATCAAGTCCCAGTTTCCATTATCAAAGCCTCATTAACCAAGCCATCCACGCTCATTTTGCAATTGCTGGCTGGCCAAAAAGCAAGCAGCAGATGTCGACCTTGCAGAGGTTCAGTTAACAGAGCTGAGCTTGATTCAGACTCAACTGCAGCTCCCGGTCGTCAGAGGGGCCAGCAGGATCGCAGGGGTGACATCCCGCGTACGCTGCCAGCTCCACGCTCAGGCCTGACTCACACCTTTGCCCTGAAAGGCTCTGCTGTGGGTTTGCTCCAGGGTGGAGTGGGGATGTGACTCACCCGCTGACTCAGCCCCACTGTGCCCCCAGACCTGCTGATGGAACTTCCATGCGAGGAGTTAACTCCGTCCCACCCTGCTCACCAGCAAGTTGATAAAGAGTCACAGCCTAGGATGGCCTTTCACCGGGCAGAATGCAGCTCATCCCTGTGAGTCTCCATCCCCACCTCCCCCCACCCCACTACCCAGCTCCCTAATGGCACTTTAAATGCAGAGGGGTCATTTAAGTATAACCCATCAAGCCTGGATACGTAATATTGTGACTACAGATTTCAGTTTAGTCCGTGTGCTTAATTGTGTGTGCTGCGTGTGCTAAGTCGCTTCACTCGTGTCCAACTCTGAGACTCCACGGACTGTAGCCTGCCTGCCTCCTCTGTCCATGGGATGCTCCAGGCAACAATACTGGAGAGGGTTGCCATGCCCTCCTCCAGGGGATCTTCCTGACACAGGGATCAAACCTGAGCCTCTTACATCTCCTGCACTGGCAGGCAGGTTCTTTTCCACTAGCACCACCTGGAAGCCCCACGTGCTTAATTACAGGGATATGATTCATCTGTAGATAAATCCAGCAGTGTGAGTGCAGTTTGAGCCTCTTTGCTTCTTAGCAGGACGACAATAGCTTCGACAGTCTGGCAAAGAGCAGACTTCGGGTTTGGGGTGGGTTCTTTTCCTCGGCTAAAGCCCCACACTTCTTGCCCCTCCAGAGTCACTCCTTCGTGCGCTCTGGTTGACAGGGTTATGAACCGTATGGGATAGATTCTGTGCTGCCAATTGTCGGGCCTTTGGATTCTTTTGCTTTCTCCCTTCTTTCAGGAGATGCTGCTGTTTCTCCCCAAATTGTTATTTTCTCAAGTTCCTTGTGGAGTCGGCATCTGCATTAAATCAGTGTCTGGTCTGTGTTTGTTCAGACCTTTCTGTCTCGCCAGAGACTTTTCTGGGACTGGCTCTTTTTGTGGTGGGAGAGGCTACTTTTCTGCCATTCAGGAAACTTCATTAGTGGGCTAGGAAAGACCAGCTTTTAGGTGCAATCATCAGAGAGTGTTTTCCCTACACGCCCACACCCACATTGAAACGGGCCCTCTCTATGTCAAATACCATTTCTGCAATTTAAAAGCCACATGAGACTGGAAGGAGGGTCCCCTCAGCACCTTCCCTCCTGAATCTGGAGCTGCATCCCAGCCTGTGATCTGGGATATTAGCAGATGGGAGCCGACATGCTTGAGGAGAAGTGAAGCAGGAGGAAGCATGTTCCTTTCCCCATCTGGGTAGTATGTTATTGCAGGTGGGGCTGGAAGAAGACAGCTCTGATCCTCTCCCTCGGGTGATGCACATTCTGAGCCATGGGTTTAATTTTCCTTTCCTAAACTCTTCCCAGTTGGCCAGTGAAAAGCACAATATATCATTTGCAGGAATCATTTTTTTAAATTTCATTCCCACTTCTTCAATTCACCCTTTGAAAGTGTAGTTTGTCAAAGAGAAGCAAGAGCACAGCTATGCTCTATCCCAGCACACAGCAACGCTTGCCGCCGCATGGAAGCTCAGTTTAGGGGAAGACGGTCTGCGTAGGAGCCTGGATCTCAGGTGGAGACCCCACTGCGGCCTGGAGGAGGTGAGTAGCCTCTCCTGCCCACCACCCCTGCCCCCAGCACATCTTGAAATGGAGCAGTACCCTGCAGTCCTTGCCCCTCATGTTTCCCACCTGCCTTTTGTCTGTGGAAACACGTTAGCCAAAGAATATGTTTAATCAGAGAAGTGAGAACAGGCAAAACCAAAGGAAAACAGGCAAAGGAGACCAAATGATAAGCTACTCATGAAGCAAAGTCAAGGGCATTCAGTTCCTTCTCGAGGACCACAGATAACATTCTGAGCCACACCCTGTGAGCTATCATAGCTGCTGAACACATGGAGGAGGACAACTACGTGACGACCGCCCTGCAGCCGCGACATCGGCTGCCACAGTTCCAAGAACTGGCCTCAAGGAAGTGGGAACAGGCTGACCCTGGAACTGAAGATCAACTGTACTTAAGACCATTAGGATGACGCCGATCAAACCACTGGGGACCCATCTCAAGATGACTGGCAGAGCTGACCATGCTGTTTTGGCATGTAGCCCCTCCCTCCGTCTATAAAACCTCTTGTCCACTGACCATCAGTGGCGGGAGTCAGCCTTTGAACAGGCATCCCTCCTACCCACCCCCCACACCGGTTGCTAGCATCCAAAATAAAGCAAAAGGTCCTTCCCAGTAATCTGGCCTCTTTAATGGCTTTTGAGTGGAGAGCAGCTGGACTCCACTTTCAGTTACTATCTGAAGGCAGAAGGCCAGCTCGGGCCTTCTCCCAGCCCCTTCTAGCCTATGATCCAAGCACTTAGTTAATTTGTGATTACACTCATCCTCCCAAGAAAAAGAAAGAAGCACCAATAAGTGATTACCCAAGTCCCAGGAGGTGCAGAAGATTGCACTAATGGAAACTCTGCTCTAAGTCAATGATGTAACCAGACCAGATGACCGTCCAAGCCCAGGGATTCCTGGAGTACACGGCCCTCACTCAGAAACAATGGCCAGAGAGAGGGAGTGTGAGCTCATGTCCGGTGTGCTCAGCACAGTGCCAGGAACACAGGCACCGAGAGGTGAGTGCTGCTGACAGAAGGAACACTTGTGTTGTTCACGTCTGTAGAAACTCCCTGGTGATGTCATAGTCACGTATGTCATCTGTCTGTGTGGTTTCCACGGAGCAAACAGAAGCATGCTGCTGCTGCTGCTGCTAAGTAGCTTCAGTTGTGTCCGACTCTGTGCGACCTGATAGACAGCAGCCCACCAGGCTCCCCCGTTCCTGGGATTTGATTCTCCAGGCAAGAACACTGGAGTGGGTTGCCATTTCCTTCTCCAATGCATGAAAGTGAAAAGTGAAAGTGAAGTCACTCAGTCGTGTCTGACTCTGTGGACCTCATGGACTGCAGCCCACCAGGCTCCCCCATCCATGGGATTTTCCAGGCAAGAGTGCTGGAGTGGGTTGCCATTGCCTTCTCCGAAACAGGACCATACTTTGAATTTAATGTTATATTGTATCTTTCCATGCTGATGCCTCATTTGAGCTCCTAGACCATGGTCTAATTTTACTATAAATAAAAAGTTTAGCATCATGCTTACTCGGGAGAACAGAACAGTCTAGTAAGAAGAGTATGGACTTCATTCAGGTCTGCCTGGAGTTCTTCCTGGCTGCAGGAAGTCAGGACCTCGTAGTTAGATGGTGCCACCTTGGAAGCAGAGATGTGTTCTGGAATCCTGGAATGTTACCTGGCATGGAAAGCTCCGTTTGTGCCTCTGCCTGAGATGCCTGACCAAATCCACCGGTGACTCTTGACTAGGTAGCTGCTCTGCAACCTCAAAGAATGTGAAAGGCTTGGGTTGGGTGGTGCCTCGACCCAAAGGTGTAGAGCCCTGACTCTGATCCTGACTCTTCCGAGGCAGGGTTCTTTCCATCTTGTTTGTGACTCCCCGTCTGCCCAGCACTGCCTCACTGCCGCCTCCCTGCCAGGGTGACCTGGCAATTTCAGGCTCAGCCCTGTGAGGATGCAAGCCCACCAGCGTCACAGCTGGTGGTCCACTCAGAGCTCCACACTCAAGCGAGTGGGCTCTGGAGCTGGTGTGCTGCCCCAGGTCCCCGGCATGGGCTGCAAGGGGCAGAGCTATGCTTCTAGAATGCTCATGGAGTGAGGGCCCCCCACTTCAGTCCTCATCCAGGGTGAGTCCACCTGTCCTGCTTTGTCCTGGGGGTCCCTTCAGTCAGCTGAGCCCATCACCTCTCACTCACTACCTGCTAGTGTCTTCCTCCCAGGTGGGTACTATTCCTGTGAGAGCTCCTACTTCCCAGGTGTCTGCCCTTTACCCCCAAGGCTGGTCCTTGAACCAACCTGGATAAACTCCTTGATTCTGAAAACCCTGGGTTCTTCATGGCCCCAGGAGCTCCCCAAGGCAGACCCCATTCTGGGTCAAACTGCTGGACTTGTGAGTCAGGCCTGCCTGGCAGCTCTGTGTGGTCTGGCCCCAGCATCTCCTGGCCCTCTGCCCTCACCCCAGGCCCCTCGGCCTTCCTCCTCATCCCACGGGGACCTGTTAACCTCAACCCCACTTCTAGTCCTTCGCAGGAGCTGAGCTTCTGCCCTTGTGCTCTCCCCTCTAATTTCACCCAAGTTGCTCCTTCTTAGGAGAAGACAATGGCAACCCACTCCAGTACTCTTGCCTGGAAAATCCCATGGGCAGAGAAGCCTGGTAGGCTGCAGTCCATGGGGTCGTTAAGAGTTGGACATGACTGAATGACTTCACTTTCACTTTTCACTATTATGCACTGGAGAAGGAAATGGCAACCCACTCCACTGTTCTTGCCTGGAGAATCCCAGGGATGGGGGAGCCTGGTGGGCTGCTGTCTATGGGGTCACACAGAGTCGGACACGACTGAAGCACATCTCAGCTCACATGTCGCTTTTTCACAAAGACCTTCCCTGATGACCCAAGTCTCTGTTTCATCCTTCTTTTCAAGATCTCTCCAGAGTCTTTACCACTCACTGAAGTGCTCATATTTATCTTCATTATTCTGTGTGTCTTTGTATGTCTCTGGTCCTACAATTTAAGCTCCGTGAGAGCAGGACCTCACTTGCTCAGCCTCTGCTGCATCTCAGCACCTGGGACATCTCTTGGTCTGTGGAGCTGCTCGCGAATGCTTAGGCAATGAATAAGTAGTACCTTCTTCAACACATGGTTAAAATTCTCCCTTCTCACTTTTAAAACTTGATTTATCATGAATAAAGCAAAATCACTTTCCAAGACATTCTCCATTAGCTCTCTGCCTCTCCCCCATCTTTCCCTTGGCTGGGCCCAAGGCCCCCCACGCAGGCCAGAGCTGGGACAGAGACCTGGGCAGTGGAGCTGGGCAGTCAGGCAGAGGCGCTGCTGGACCAGTGGGTGGGGCTCCAGGCTGGGTGCAAAATGCTGGGAAACTGCGTCCTACCCGCTGTGAGGGCAGGAGTGGGTGACAAGCTGGGCTGGCCGGACCCCTGAGAGAAAGAAACCCCACGGCCCCCCTGGAATGAGGGGCTTTGCTGAGGACTGTTCGCAAGAGGCTAGAAAGCCAGGCTGCCCTTAGGAAGTGGTGGCTCTGAGAAGAGCCCCTCTCAGATCTCGCAGGGATGCTCCAGACACACGGACCCACGCCCCCACGCCCAGGACCAGAGTGACCATCAGCCCCACGCCCAGGACCAGGGTGACCATCAGCCCCACGCCCAGGACCACAGTGACCACCAGCCCCCACACCCATGAGAAGAGCCCCTCTCAGATTTCACAGGGATGCTCCAGACACAGCCCACACACCCATGAGAAGAGCTCCTCTCAGATCTCACAGGGATGCTCCAGACACAGCCCACACGCCCATGAGAAGAGCCCCTCTCAGATCTCACAGGGATGCTCCAGACACACGGCCCCACGCCCAGGACCAGGGTGACCACCAGCCCCCACACCCAGGACCAGGGTGACCACCAGCCCCCACGCCCAGGACCATGGTGACCACCAGCCCCCACGCCCAGGACCAGAGTGACCACCAGCCCCCACGCCCAGGACCAGAGTGACCACCAGCCCCCACGCCCAGGACCAGAGTGACCACCAGTCCCCACGCCCAGGACCAGAGTGACCATCAGTCCCCACGCCCAGGACCAGAGTGACCACCAGTCCCCACGCCCAGGACCAGAGTGACCACCAGCCCCCATGCCCAGGACCACGGTGACCCTGGTCTGGAGTTGGGAGTAAAGTGGAGACCCTGCACAGTGTCAAGGGAACTGGAAACTAGATCCAGGAGCCTTCGGATGAAATCAAATGCATCTGCTATTCAATATAATTCCGATTCCTAACAATGATATAAACTTTGCATCCTCTGGGACATTTGCTCGACATTATCTTGCTTGATCCTATAGCAACCTCACATAGGAAGCAGTGAGGAAGCATCCTCACTGTTGAGAAAATGGAAACTCTGAGTGGTTATGAAACTGACTGCAGTGTCATACGTGTCGTCAGATTCTCTTTCAGGCTCGGTAGGTTCAACTGAAGCTGAGAAACTGCTCTCTCTAAGCGTTCACTTTGAGTAACTTATGTTAACCCCAAGTCCTTTCTGTAAATGTGTAATTATTTATTTTATAAAAAGAATCTTAATTTATCAAAAGAATATGATATGACTTATTTAAATAGCAAACTCCTTTCAAGGCACATTAAAATGGTTTAAACTATTTTTCCTGATGTATGTAGACTGGTACATTTTAATGATCAGATCTATTGTGTGAATTAAATAAGCAAACTGGAAGATGTAAGGAATTCCCAGAAATCAACGAGAAAAGGCAGACAAAATAAAAATGGACCAAACCTTTTACTAGCTGAGTCACGGAAAAGGAAGCCCAGAAGCCAAGCAAACATCTGCTTGAGAAGCAAACCTAGTCCCCATCTCCGCGTCCTCCTGGGCTTACGGCTGCCGACAGGGACCTTGGTTCCCTGGCCGTGCCGTCTAAGGATGCACCGAGATTTTGCCAGTGGAACGTTAGCAGAAGGAATCTGTGCAGTTTCTGCCTTACTTGCCAATAAGAAAATTGCTTTCCCAGAAATTCTCTATTTTTTCCCCCAAAGTTAGTATGTGGCAATTGCCCAACTTCAGCCACTGGGACAAGGAGGATGACCTAAGCAATGGCAATGTGACAACGGGGAGGACCCCTGACTAAGGATGGGGCAGGGCCCCCAACCCACCAGCCTGACCGCCCACGCAAGGTGGTGACATAAGAGAGAACTGGACCCGGGCCTCTTTGTTCCATCAGCTCAACTTCACCCTGAATAACACAAAGTTCCACCCAGCTAGTGGTCTGGAAAATTCAGATTGAAAGGAGATGCCATCTCATACCCCAAAGTTAGCAACATTTTAAAGTTCGATGATACTAAATATTGGCAAGACTCTGGGAAATAGGAAACCCACGTATAGTTCTGCCAGGAGCATAAATTGGTACAACCATTCAGAACACCACTTGCCAATATTACTGATGTGGAAAATGAGCACCTTTACAGCCTTCACTTCCCTTCTAGGGACAGTGAACTTGCATATGGAGACCATTTCTGCGGTGGTTCCAACCTCGCTTTCATTAGCAAAATAGAGAACAGTCTGAAAGTCCAGGAATAAGGGACAGATAAGTTGCGATACCTTCACACAATGGAGCACAATCGACTTTAAGCTGGATACGCTGCGTCTACATGCGTCAGCATGAATAAACTTCAAAATCATGGAATACAGAAGAGAAAAAAAGGTGCAGAAAATGTACAGTGTGATTGCACTTGGGGAAACAGAGTATGCAAAGCAAAGCAGAGTGTGGCTTTGACTACATATTTGTGGTAAGAATATAGAAGTGTGATGGGAGAACACTTACCAGATTCTTGATGCGGTTGTCTCTGGAGAAGGAAGGGAAGGTGGATCTGTGGAGAGAAACAAGAAGCTTTCAACACTGTTCACAGCGTTTTATTTCTTGTGTGAAAAGATGTCATGCAAAAATAACTTGTGAACTTTTAAATAAAGTAAAAACTAAAGTTCCACATCAAATGTCCAGGATTATGCTTTTTGCACAAAGCACCCTGCATGTGTGTCTTCCTGTGATGAAAAAATAGAGCGTCTCTCAGGAAGAGCCACCCAGAGGCCAGGCTTTATCTGGCTTTTGAGAACACCCGGTTCATTTGGGCTGGGAGAGAACTCTGGGCCTTCTGCTTAGTGCCCTACTCAGCAGCTGGTGTCCTCAAATCACGCCTGACATTCCCTATGCAACAGGAACGCTTCCCGGGTTGCTCAGCTGGTAGAGAATTTGCCTACAATGCAGAAGATCCTGGTTGGATTCCTGGGTCAGGAAGATCCCTTGGAGAAGGGATAGGCTGCCCACTTCTGTATTCTTGGGCTTCCCTGGTGGTTGTGTATGGATATGAAACTTGGACCATAAAGAAAGTTGAGCACCAAAGAATTGATGCTTTTGAACTGTGGTGTTGGAGAAGACTCTTGAGAGTCCCTTGGTCTGTAAGGAGATCAAAACAGTCCATCCTAAAGGCAATCAACCCTGAATATACATTGGAAGGTCTGGTGCTGAAGCTGAAGCTCCAATACTTTGGCCACCTGATTCGAAGAGCTGATGCATTAGAAAAGACCCTGATGCTGGGAAAGATTGAAGAGGGGAGGAGAAGGGAAAGACAGAGGATGAGATGGCTGGATGGCATCACTGACTTGATGGACATGAGTTTGAGCAAGCTCTGGGAGTTGGTGATGGACAGGGAAGCCTGGTGTGCTGCAGTCCATAGGGTCACAAAAAATCAGACAGGACTGAGCAACTGAACTGAATTGATGCAATAAGAAGATTCTGGCCTCTTTTCCAAGAAGATAACATCTTTCACAGCTGTCAGAACACCTACATTTACCTCTACACTCCTGTGGTCAGCACAAGTTTGATCCCACTTGTGTAAAAATAAACCTGGTTTAAAGGGTTTACAATGCAGCCTTGAGGCTCCATCTGGTTTGAGCGCCCATAACCCCTAGGAACTGGGAATCATCCTCTGGCCTACAATGGGACATGAGATGGGCAGTGGGGAGGGTGTTTGCCTTCCATTCTGTCATGAATATTCTGGGCTTTTGATTTCTAACCATAGTACCAGTTGACAAAGGTGACTTATTTCTCATTAATCACACACAAGTCAATCCTTGGAATGATTACTGTCAAATAATTTTCCTTTTTTGTTATAAAAGGTAAAACATATTACTGCAGAAAAGAAGATAAAATTAGCCATTCATAATTTCATGACCATTAATAGTTCGGTGAATAACTTTTCATACTGCAGCCATGAAATTAAAAGGCGCTTACTCCTTGGAAGAAAAGTTATGACCAACCTAGACAGTATATTCAAAAGCAGAGACATTACTTTGCCGACTAAGGTCCGTCTAGTCAAGGCTATGGTTTTTCCTGTGGTCATGTATGGATGTGAGAGTTGGACTGTGAAGAAGGCTGAGCGCAGAATTGATGCTTTTGAACTGTGGTGTTGGAGAAGACTCTTGAGAGTCCCTTGGACTGCAAGGAGATCCAACCAGTCCATTCTGAGGGAGATCAACCCTGGGATTTCTTTGGAAAGAATGATGCTAAAACTGAAGCTCCAATACTTTGGCCACCTTATGCAAAGAGTTGACTCATTGGAAAAGACCCTAATGCTGGGAGGGATTGGGGGCAGGAGGAGAAAGGGACGACCGAGGATGAGATGGCTGGATGGCATCATGGACTCAATGGACGTGAGTCTGAGTGAACTCAGGGAGTTGGTGATGGACAGGGAGGCCTGGCGTACTGCGATTCATGGGGTCGCAAAGAGTCGGACACGACTGCACGACTGAACTGAACTGAATATTAAGCTATATATACACCAGTTTAGCCTTTTTCACTAAAGATTCTATCATTAACTTATTTTCATGTCATTATATTTTCTCCACAGGTGCATTTTTATAGTCACATAGCATTATATAGGGAGAAGGCAATGGCCCCACTCCAGTACTCTTGCCTGGAAAATCCCATGGACGGAGGAGCCTAGCGGGCTGCAGTCCATGGGGTTGCAAAGAGCTGGACACAACTGAGCAACTTGGTATGCACCCATGCACAGCATTATAACTTTTCCTGATATCAGTTTATTTCAGGAATAAACATCCTGCAGGCTGAACTCTGCCAGGGTCTGTTTTCTGGGGAACCCAACCTGTGAAGCTGGTATCAGCAGTGGGCTGACAGAGAGCGTGGGCTTTTGGAACTGGTTCGCGTGCTACCTGGCTGGCAAAGACCACCCCTCGTTGGTGGTAAATTAAGCACCAACAGCCCTTGCCACACAGTGGCTCTTGATAGTGGACTGACTAGTGTCTCCAAAGATTCGTGCGCACCTAGAACTTCAGAACAGGACCTTGTTTAAAAATAGTGTCTTTGCAGATGGAATTAGCTAAGGACCTCAAAATAAGATTTAGGGTTGGCCTTAAATCCGGTGATTGGAGTCCTTGCCAAGAGGGAGAGGGGAGACGCAACAACAGGGAGACACAAGGAAGAAGGCACGGGAGATGGAGGCAGAGGCTGCAGCCGTGTAGCCAGAGGCCGGGACGCCAGGAGCCACGGGAAGCAGCGAGAGGTGAGGGAGGGTCTTCCCCGAGCCCTTGGCAGAAGCACGGTCTGCTTGATTTCAGACTTCTGGCCTCCAGTACCGTGAGATAATGCACATTGGTTGTGTAAGCCTCCCAGTTTGTCGTCACTGCCCAGGGAAACTAATCTTGTGGAAAGTTTGCCAGCAACCATGGAGACGGTGGAAGGTGCCAGATGTGTGACAAGTTTTGGGGCAGCCGCACCTACACTAGTGGAATTCGATAGCCGAGCCCAGCTGACCCTCTGGAAAAGGTCATGAAAGCCTGTGAGCAGTTTACAGTGATTGAGAGTCAGAAGCCAGAGGCCATCTTTACAGCAACAACGGGGGCCCCACCTCCCAGCGGGAGAAGGCAGAGGAAGACGATCCCCAGGCTCAGGACCTGACCGCCAGGACGGCAGAGTCCAAGAAGCGGAAACATCCTGCCAAGGACAGCTGGGCCGATGTCAGCTCCCGCTTCAGCCTTGAAACTCCTAGTGCCCCTGACCCTCTGGGCCCGCAGAAGCGAGCCACCACCCCCCATAAGGGCAGCATCCCACCTCACCCTGCTTGCAGGGAGTGCACAGACCTCCACCCACAGGACACAAGTGCCATCAGACTTCACCGCCACCTCCTGACCCCTCATCCTGTAACGGTGACTACGTTTCAGCATAGCTCAGCCCTGACGATACAGCATGAACCTGCGTTGCTCACCATCCGTGGTTTCACAGGACCACGGCTCCTGGGAGCTGCCCCTAAGGGCCTCCCTGCAAACCTCCCTCCCGGGGCACGGTCTCCATCTGGGAAACCCTACCTAAGAAAGTGCTTGGGGTCTGGGTACTCACATACCTCTTCACGCTTTTATGCAGGTTTCCATGTGTTAAAAAGGGAGACAGGGAGGCGAGCGTGGTGAAACTGACACCTGTGAATCCATCTGGCAGACGGGCAGTTTCAAGGGCCCCATAGCCAACACCTGCACCCTCTGTGCCACAGGTCAGTTATCAGTGACCTGAAGAACAGCTGACCCATAAGAGCTCTCTGCACACTTACAGTCGGCTGATTGAAAGCCTGCTCGAATGCCTGCTAAGTCGTTCAGTCAGGTCTGACTTTTTGCAACCCTATAGACTGTAGCCCACCAGGCTCCTCTGTCCTTGGGATTCTCCAGGCAAGAACACTGGTGTGGGTTGCCGTGCCCTCCTCCAGAGGATGTTCCCAACTCAGGCACTGAACCTGCATCTCCTTCAACTGCTGCATTGCAGGCAGATTCTTTACCACTCAGCCACAGGGGAAACCTGTTTGAAAGCCTGCTTGGCACTAAAAGCAGGCTTTGCACACCAGGGCCCTCTTGCATGTCAGAAACAAAGGGCTCCCAGGAGAGTTCAGGTCTACAGAGGCACATTCATGCTTGGAGATTTATGGATTTAGCTTTTTCAATTAGGTCATCTCTCATCTCTAGGTTGTAGATTAGGACCACTGAGAACATGCAGGTGAGGTCATGGAACATTTATCAGGATTAATGACAATTTCTGGGGTCCCTGGGAACCACTCCAAGGGAGGCCCTGGGTTAAATCCATTCGATGTGCGTCTTCCCTGTGAGATGATCTGGGGCTGGAGGGAGAGTTAAATCATTCCTTAACACAACAGAAAACAAATTCTCATGGTGCTGTGACCCTGGGGAAAACTAGCAGTGAGACTTCTATTTCAAGCTGAAAAGCTCTGGCAACACTGAAGTCCAGTTAAGAAAGTTCAGCGGTATCGGCATGAAAGAAGCTTAAGACCTAAGGCAAACTGATTTCGTTCTGTAAAACCACCAAGAAGGTGAAAAAACAACCCAGGGAATGGGAGAAAATAATTCCAAATCCCTTATCTGATGAGGGACTGGTATTCAGGATACACAAAGAACTCTTGGAACTCAATAATAAAAAAATAAATAACCTAATTAAAATGAGTCTTTGAATAGATCATTCTCCAAAGGGGATATACAAACAGCCAATAGACTCATGGAAAGATGTTCAACATCCTTTGCCTCTAAGAAAATGCAGATCAAAACCATTAGGATGCCAAACTCAGGAAAGATAATTATGAGTATCCGTGAGGATGGGAGAAATTAGGAGCCCTGTACACCACCACCAAAAACATAAGTTATTGCAGCTGTTCAGGGAAACAGTTTGCAGTTCTTCAAAAGTTTAAACATAGAGTTATCATACAACCCAGCAACCCCTCCTTGGTATGTAATCAAGAGAAAAGACAGCATCTGTCCACACAAAAGTCTACACACGGTGTTCACAGTAGCCCCCAAAGTAGAACCAACTTAAGCATCTATCAGCCAATGAATATCGGATAAACAACATGCAGTCCATCCATACAATGGATATTATTTAGCCACAAAAAATGTGAAGTACTGATATATGCTACAGCATGCATGAGCCTTGATGAAGCAAAACACAACATATCATAGGATTCCATTTCTGGGAAATGTCCAAAATCTAATGAGACTGAAGGCAGATTCGTGGTTGCCGTGAGCTGAGAGATGATTGATGTGAGAGACGGCTAATGAGTAGGCGGTTCTTCCTGAAGTGACGAAACGGCTAAACTTATATTGTGATGATGGTTGCACAATTCTTGCAATATATTAAAGCCATTGATTTCTACACTTTAAATGGGTGGATTTTATGGTATACAAATTAAATCTCCATAAAAATGTTTAAAAACTTTAATGGGCTTCATTTCATTTCTTCTCTTGGGTGGGAAGGAACTACTCAGTGTTAGTCCTGGGAAAGCCTGCATGTCATTCTACAGCTGAGCGGTCTTTTATGTCCTCAGCGTATATTTTCCCTTCAGCCTAGAGCTGCATGTGGATGGGAAGTTAATGGGAAAAGCCTTGTTAGGGCTGTCTCGGTGGTAGCTTTGCTGCAGCAGGAACTCCTCCTGTGAATCTGCTTCTTTCTCATTCCATGTTCCTGGTGTCTTTGTGGTAGGTTACATTGTTTTTCAGCAGATATCCCCTCTCACCTCCGAGTCTGACCTACCTTGCTCCTTCCCCATGCCAGGAGAAGTGCATTTCCTGGGGGAACTGGGTTTGCCTGGCTGGTTCGCTTTGGCTAATGGAGTGGGAGAAGCAGTGGCTCCTGCTCATCCCAAGTGGATGTTTGAAGAATCATGGGGATTTCCCACCGGCCTCTGACGACTACACCTTCCATGCAGCGTCTCCCTCAGCCCGAGTCCATCAGATGGAGTTTGTCGGGCAGAACGGAAGCCAGCAGCAGCCTGAGCAGAGCGACCTGACTGCCCGTGACTCCAAGGGAGAAATAAGTGCTGGAAGTTGCCGATGTTTTCCTTACACAGCGTTATCACAGTGAAACCTGACTGATACAATCATTACTTTATTCACTCAGAAAACATATTTAGAGCACTGCCACGCATTGGATTTTGTGTGTGTGTTTTTAATGAACAAGACCATCTTTTCTCTTTGCATCTAAAAGGTAAAATGGAAAAAGACACCAACAAAATACAAAATGTGTGGTCAGCAATACAAGAAACACAAGATACAAGGGCTGTAGGGCAGAAAGAGATCATTTCTGACTCAGAGGAATCACAGAGCGTCTAGAAGGACAAACATTTCCATAATCAGTTATTTCAGGAGAAGAAAGCCCAGTCGTATACAAACTGTGCTCCTCCCTGGATGCTACTGCAGACGAAGAGCAGCTGGAATTCTCAAGACTTCCCCAGATGTGCCCTTTGCCCCGGCTGCAAAGCGGACAAGCCCCTGGTGCTGACATCATTCTCGGAGCAGAAGAAAGTGGGCAGGGAGATCATGAACTGACTGGAGCAACCCTGCGGTGATAGCTTTAGTTGAAACTGACTAAATTTTCTAGATTTGGGAAGAATGGGGTGCTCAGATAGACTTGACTTTCAGTTATAGGAAAATATAGGCAGTTAGGGTTCTGGGCCCTGCGTGTCACACTGCACAAAGGAAGGGAACAGCTCCACCTAACGAGCGTAATCTTAGAGAGCCGGGGGCTTGGGTTCCTGACCAGATGTCTTGCCCCCTTACATAACTATTCCATTTGCTAAAAAAAGGCCGACAAGTTTTCCATATGTGGTGCGATGACCAAGTGCCAAGGAGAAACATCAAACCCCAAAGAAAAATCAACACCATTGCTTTTTTCCATATTGAAGCCTTGCTTTGGAAATGAGGAATTTCCTCCCAAACATCTCTACGAAAACATCTCTACCCACACACTCCGCTTTCTGAAAAAATGTGCATTTGGAAAAGAAACCCTGAATATACCTTTACCACAATATGCTGAGACAGACCACACACACCCGGTGAAATTACACAGACGTTTTTGACAGTCTGAATTTTAACTTTGACTTTAGAACATTTTCATGAAATCAAAATAATAGGAAAGCATGCTCTCCAATTTCTTTCCGTCGGTTTTAGGATAATCTCTAGGTCTCCAGGAGGTTTCAGTACAATCCTGCATTAATAGATTTAGGAGATTGATTTTGGCGTCTGCAGCAGCTCCTGTGGGAGGCCTCCGGTGACCCTGGGTCTGCTCTGGAGTCCCCTGGGGCTCCGGGCCAGTCCCCTCCTGCCTCTCGAGCTCATTCCTCATCTTTAAAATGCGTGGCTTTGGGTGACCTCTGAGCCCTTTCCAGCTGCCACATCCTTTGATTCCACTTTTTTTTTTTTTCCATAAAATTTTTAGATTCATAGCTGGACAATTGAATTCTGCAGACTGAAAACTACTTTTGTCCTAATAATGTAGGTTTTATCAAAGTCCAGTGGAGCTAATTTTATTCATCTTCCCACAGGTTGATTCAGAACTTATCTTTACAGTTAAACACACACAAATGGGGTGTTAATGCTGGAGGAACAACACCATCCTCTGCAAACTTGCCTCTTGGATCAGTTAACTCCACCTCATAGGTTACAGGTGACTGACTGTGGGTCACTCAGTAAGGAAAAGTCTTATCCTGTGAGAAGAGAGAGTTAGCAGAATTTTCCATCAGGAAGAGAAAGTGAAAGTCACTCAGTGGTGTCTGACTCTTTGTGACCCCATGGCCTATACAATCCATGGAATTCGCCAGAAGCCTGGAGTGGGTAGCCTTTCCCTTCTCCAGAGGATCTTCCTAATCCAGGGATCGAACCCAGGCCTCCCGCATTGCAGGCGGGTTCTTTACCAGCTGAGCCACAAGGAAGTCCATGGGGTCAGCAAGAGAAGCAGTAACATTTCGGAAGAGACTGCCAAGTACAGAATATTGCTTAATCCTTTGATTCCCACAGAGCTTTACCGGCAGATTCAAAGGTAGGGTTAAGTTTGGGGCAGCTAACAGTATTGGTGGCTTTCCCTGGTGGCCTAGTTGTAAAGAACTCACTTGCCAATGCGGGAGACACTGGTTCCAGAAGATCCCCTGGAGAAGGAAATGGCAACACACTCGGGTATTCTTGCCTGGGAAATCCCATGGATAGAGGAGCCTGGTGGGCTACAGTCAATGGGGTTGCAAAGACTAGGATGTGACTTAGCGCCTAAAAACAACAACAGTATTGATAGTCTACATTCCGGAACAATTTTCTTGAACACTTACTGTGTGCCAGATACTGTCCTGAAAACACCCCGCGAATCAATTAATCCTCAAAATAACCTCACAAGTAATATTCTTACAGATGAAAACACAGACAGGATAGGTAAGTTGTCTCAGATTGCAGGGTAAATGGCAGGGCTGGGATTCGAATCTCAACAGAGTCCAGCCCAATGAACAGGAAAGTCTGTCCCTGGAGATCAAGGGTGAATTTGGAGATAAACTCAAACCACCAAACCACAGGGTGGGGCTGATGTTTGGAATTGTAGGGGGCAGGGTAGGGTGACTGTATTTAACCTTCTTTCTTCATCTGCCTTGAAGGAATTTAAATTGCTGCAACACAAATGTCAACGGGAAAAGAAAAGACTAACATTTAGATGCTGACTTTCCAAGTAGGATATTTCAATTACAAGACAGGCTGATACGATATGAGGAGAAGGAAGCTGGATTTGCACCTGGCTGGTATCCAGCCCAGAGTCCACCTGGGGGCGGGGACCATCAGGAAGAAACAAGAACAGCCCCCGAACTTCTCCCGAGTGAGGTGGGGATGACACGGCCAACAGTGTTTTATATTAAAAAGTTTTTAAAATTCATGTGGTTAAATCTGTACATTTTCTGTTATGATTTCTGCATCTGTCTATGTGTCTAAAAAAGTTCTTTCTGGACGTCTGCTTCCTGGCTCCCTTACAGCTTAAACTGAAGAGCTAGGTTCTGAGTCCGGGGAAGGTACAATAGAATCCTGGTTCTGCCCATCACTGACTGTGAGGAGTTCCCTTGCTCTGCTTCCTCAAGTATAAGCCAGGTACTGCAATGAGAAGAGTATGCTCCCATTATGCAGATGGGAAAACTGATATTCAGAGGGGAAACTGCTTGCGCAGAGGAGCCCAGTAAATGGAGCTGGGATTGGATACCAGTTCTCCTATGGTCTTACCAATTACACTTATGCTGATTTATAATACATGGAATGCCATGGTTTTATTTTTGTTATATCTTTGAAGACGTTTTGCCAGCCTTCTATCTGAGATGCTGCAGCTATCCTCAAAAGTGAGGCTGCGGCGCAGTTTTCCTTGCAGACAATGCCTCCTAACCCGGTGTGTGAACCACATCTAGGTTCTGGCAGCATCTCCCGAGGCCTTAGTTACCATGTTTGATTGGCCAGCTTCAAACAGTCTGGGTACACAGACCATCTCGGGAGACCTAGAAAGGACGGAGGGCCAGACAGCGATTAGAGCAGATCTGTTTAGTTAAGGGCTCTAAGTATGTTCTTCTCTGCGTCAGGAATGAAATAAATGTGTGTAAACAGGTGATAAGAAGATTCCACTCCCCCTGGGTTGCTTGAAGCAAGACCTGTTTGGAGACGATATGGGTTCATTCAGAGCCTGTTTCCAAGTTTTCATTTAACTTGATTAGAAACAGCTGGAAGATCAGAACGGCTGCGTAATCTCTCCAGTGACGCAGAGGGAAAGAATGTTCAAGTGACAAAACCGCAGGTCACCAGCCTGGCTTGACTCACTCAGGGAAAAATTGAATGAACAAATTACAAACCCCAACTTTCTCATCCATTCTCAGCCGTGTCAGCCTCTTTGCGACCCCGTGGACTGTAGCCCACCAGGCTCCTCTGTCCATGGGATTCTCCAGGCCAGAAGCCTGGAGCGGGCTGTCATTTCCTCCTCCAGGGCATCTTCCTGACCCAGGGGCTGAACCCACGTCCCTGGGGCTCCTGCATCGGCAGGCGGATTGTTTACCGCTGTGCCACCTGGGAAGCACCTCTCAGCTTCCTGTCTGTTCAAATCAATATTGCTCCACGTGGCCACCACCTCCTGCAACGATGCTAATTATTACATGACTCATATCCTTTTTGTCTTTACAAAGGGGTTTTAAAAGTATTCATATCAATGTAAAGTTTCTAACAGTCAAAAAGAAGGACTTTAATTATTTAGTCACGAGCAGAGGGGAGGGGCTTTTCTCCACATGATAGAGGGCTTGGTGTTGACCCAGTTCTGAGAAACGTGCTTGTGGTGACGGGGAGGGAGAGGCTAGTTCTATCTCCGAAGGCTCAGCCACATTGTCACTGCAGTCAGTGACCTGCAGATTCCGTGCTGAAGCCGGGCTCAGCCCCTCCCCGGAGACCCTGCTCCCAGGCAGCGGTGCAAACTGTGCTCAGATCCTTGCTCAAATCTACTACTTGACTCACAGAGAAGCTGAGAGAATTCTTTGCTAATCTTTTCTAATCTTCACTTGCATAATGTAAACGATTAAATCAAAATGCTGAGAGTGTCAACCTCACAAGCCACTGTCAAAATAAACAGGAAAACTTCTATATAGTATTTTAAGACTCTGACATCCCCTGGACTGCAGCACACCAGGTCCCACTGTTCATGGGATTCTCCAGGCCAGCATACTGGAGTGGGTTGCCATTCCCTTCACCAGGGGATCTTCCCAACCCAGGGATCAAACCCAGGTCTCCTGCATTTCAGGCAGACTCGTTACCATCTGAGCCACTAGCGGAGCCCTTGAAATAAGTCAAGTTACCTTTGAATGATGAAAACACTTAACACTGCCTTATATGTAAAAATATAGAAAAGGAAGGCAGGTACAGAGATATAAAAGGTGACCCGTAATCTCAGGACCTTCAGACAACCACTATCAACATGCTGCTTTCCCCCCAATATAATTATTTCATTCTTTCCCCTGCTCTCTCCTCTCTGTCTCCTTCTTTCCCTCTCTCATCCAGAGGTCGTCCCGTTCACCTTGCCTCATAGATGAGAGGGGGGCTGAAAAGGGAAACAAGTGCCATGGGATCCACGCGCCTGGCCTTGGAGCCCCACACACCACGTGCTCCTGGCCTCAGGGACCTAGAATCTTGATCAGCTGCCTTGTTAATTTCCCACAACTATCTCAGAAGTTAGAGGATACCCATCTGTGGGCAGGGATGGAAAAGACCCTGATGCTGGGAAAGATTGAAGGCGGGAGGGGAAGAGGACGACAGAGGATGAGATGGTCGGCTGGCATCACCGACACAATGGACATGAGTCTGAGCAAGCTCCGGGGGTTGGTGATGGACACGGAGGCCTGGCGTGCTGCAGTCCCTGGGGTCACAGAGAGTCGGACACGACTGAGCGACTGAACTGCACAACACGTGGATGCAGAAGGGGCAACTTTCGCATGTCTGCTTCGCCCCGGCTGAGCTCTCCAAGTCCTTGGTGCTACCCCCAGCCCCCGGCCACCGCGCCAGGGGCTCTTATGTTGCCCTATCCAGGCAGGCTTAAGTTTCCCTTTAAACCGTCTCTGGTGGGGCAGAGACAGGCAGGGTCGCCAAGGATTATGTTTGCTCATCAGCAATCCCAGCTGTCCTGCAGTTAACCAAGGCTGTGTGACTAGCTCCCTCTTTCCTTGCGGACAAGGAGGGCTTGTGTTCCACCCAGATGGTGCAGCTACGAGACAGAAGCTGAGGGATTACGTGTCGCAGAACTCTTGCTGACTCGCGTGAGGCATGTCACGTGACAGAGAGGCCTGAACGTTCGTTTAAGCCTTTAAAATTTGAGGCTTATTACTGCAGCACAATCCAGTATATTCTAATACGGTTGGAGGGATTCTCTCAGCTGGCGCTGTACTTTGATCTTTGTGTATCTTTAAAAATAAAGACTTGATCATAGTATTTCCTTGTTTAAAAATTATCAGGAGCTAGCCTCACTAAATGGTGAGGTCCAAATGCTTTACCCCAGCAGCCTGTCTGGTTCAGTGTATCCTCGCGGGCTCATCTCCCGGTGTTCTGACCCCCAACCTAGAGCCTAAATCACAGCCATATTGACTCCTAAGTCTTTCCCTGAGTTTCCACTTCCTGAATGGGCTTCAGTCGCTAAGTGTGTCTGACTTTAGCAACCCCATAGACTGTAGTCCGCCAGGCCCCTCTGTCCATGGGATTCTCCAGGCAAGAATACTAGAGGAGGTTGCCATTCCCTTCTCCAGGGGATCTTCCCCACCCAGGGATAGAACCAGCATCTCTCACGTCTCCTGCACTGGCAGGGTTCTTAATTACCTTTGCTGCCAGGGAAGCCATATCTTTCCGGCACATCTCATCCTTCAAATGCTGTCAGGCCTTTGTTCGTGTTGGTTTTCCTTTGCTTGGTTGACACTGCATTTCTCACTTAGCATATGTTACGTATCCTATAAGACTCCATTCAAATATGACATCTGTGATGTTGAAGCCAGCTCCAAAACGTTGTCAGCTCCCTTGCCAAGTTGCCACAGTGCTGGGTAAGTTCTTTTCTTTGGAAATATCCTGCCGTTTGATTTATTCGTAGGTCCACTTTGGGTTCTTAAAGGTGGTGTTATCCCTTATTCTTTCCTAGCACAAGGGTAGTTCATGGGCGTGCATATACATTCTCTATGGAACCTAGCGTTGCGGCCACAGCAGCGGTTCAGGAGCAGAATTCATGGTTTCTGTCAGTCTACGCTACCTAGTCTCTGGTGTGTAAAGCTGATGTTTCTCAAGCAGAATGTCATATAAAGCAGCTTAAGGTAAGTGCTCTGGGAGGGGCCTGAGACAGTACCATAGAGAGACTCCGAGTTCACCTCGTCCCTTGGACACACGGAATCCACACTACCCCGACACACAGACCCCAGGTCTAGACACACACAGCCTGAAAGTGAAGGGATGGAGGGAAAAAGATATTTCACGCAAAGAGGAAGCAAAGAGAGCAATACTCCTGTAAGACCAAATAGACTTTCAAAGGTCAGTCCAGGATGACGGCGCCCCACCACGGGCTTTCCTAAGGCTTGGGAGTTGTCACGTCCACGCCAGACCCAGGACCCCAGGGCCCATTGCTGGTGGCTGGGAAGGTTAAGTCAGCGGGTCCTCCCGGCCTGGTCCCTAGTCAGGGGCCCGGGCGCCCTCTGAGTGCCTGCAGCTCAGACTGCTGTGGTTGCCGGCTCTCCCTAGGGCCCTGTGGCTGCCCCTGCCCCGGCTGCTCCTCTGAGGACCCCACTGAGCGGTGCTCTTCCACTGGCTTCCTGGGGGTGGAGGGCCGTCCAGACCCAAGAGTCAGTTGCCGGCTTTGTCTGCAGGGGACGCAGCTTGCTGCTACCCTGCACCCCTGTTGCAAGTGTATGTTGAGAAAACAATTTCATTGCATTTAAACCCTTTAAAGAAAAATCCGAGATGTCATTTGTGCTTGAACACAGCACTCCTTGTATGGGTGTTATCCCCTGGGCAGCCGCTAACCTCACAGGCTGTAAACACTTGAAATGAGGTTGGTCAGAACTGAGAGTGCTGTGAAGTAAAATACATCTCAGATTTCAAAGACTTAGTACAAAAAAAAATTAGAATTTAAAACATTTGTGGGCTTCCCTGGTGTTCTAGCGGGGTTAAGAATTTGCCTTGCGATACAGAGGACATGGGTTCGATCCCCGGTCCAGGAAGATCCCACATGACTGGAGCAACTAAGCTCCAGCACCACAACGACTGAAGCCCAAGCACCTAGAGCCCCTTCAAGAGAAACCTCTGCAGTGAGAAGCCTGCACAGAGCAACTAGAGAGTAACCTCTGCTTGCTGCAGCTAGAGAAAGCTTGCTTGCAGCAATGAAGGCCCAGCACAGCCAAAAACAGCTAAATAAAAGTACTTTAAAAATTAGAAAAACGAAATATTCAAATATATTTTTATTGGTTACATGTTAAGGTTCCTAGGTTAAACAAAATGTATCACTGAAAAATTTGAACTGTTTCTTTTTTTCACTTGTTTTCATGGAAACATTTTACTGTAGCTCATGTGACATTTTCAGTGGCTCACGTTGCACCGGACAGACCTGAGGAGCACACAGATTCACTATTACAAGAATGCCGCCGTCATTAGGAACTCCTACTGCTGGAGCAGCCTTCTCTCTGGAGAGATCGGGGAGCCAGCTGTGTGTGTCACGGGCACTGAGTGTGCATGCCCAGTTGCCTCAGTTGTGTCCGACTCTTTACAACTCTATAGAGAGGAGCCTGCCAGGCTCCTCTGTCCATGGGATTCTCCAGGCAAGAATACTGGAGGGGGTGCCCTGCCCTCCTCCAGGGGATCTTCCCAACCCAGGGCTCGAACCCAGGTCTCCTGCATCACAGCCAGATTCTTTGCCGCTGAGCCACTGGGCAAGCCTCACTATTTTGAAGCAGTGCTTGCAGTCATTGCATTCTCCTTCTATGTGTAGTCTGACCGTTTCTTTACTTTATTGAAAAAAGTCACAGATAAGTGATTTTCAATTGGTAAAAAAAAAAAGCTAAAAATCACGCATCGGGTTTTCTGTTACTGGAGTAACACACCAGCTGATAAAGCTTCTGTCAACTCTATGGAGAATTTACAGTGACGGAGTCCATTTGTTTTTTGGTTTATTTGATTGTCTTAACTTTTTTTTTAATATACATTTCAAGTTATTTTTATTCATATTATATAAGCTATTTTGGATAAGCAAGTCACTTTTTAAAATTTTTACTGTCAACTGCTCCTACAAAAGTCAATCAAATTCAGTAATTAGCTCAACAATTTCCCTGAAAGTTCCTTTATTTGAGGAAAGCCACTTTTCATTGCAACATCAGAAAAACAAACTTTTCATGAAAAAATAATAAACATAACTCTTTCAAGCAGCCAAAGTAATACTGTATTTCTTTGTTCTTTGAGACATAGAACATTTTTATTTGATTAATGTATAATTCAGGTAAACAGAGCCTTCTAGTGCTTTAAAGAATCTTTATGACTTTTGAAGGTGCTTAACATAGCCATCTAGTCTAAAACCTGATCTTACATAAGGAATATCTGCCTCTCTGAAAGGAATTTAGAAATAAAATGACACAGGCGGTCTTGGAATAGCCAACCAGAATCTCATGCCAGTTTGGATTATTTAAAAATTTTTTTCCAGGGACTTCCCTGGTGGTGCAGTAATTAAGAATCTGCCTTGCAAATGCAGGAGTCTCGGTTCAACCCTTGATCGGATTACTAAGATTCCACATGCTTCAGAGAAACTAAGACCTAGCACCAGAGCTACGGTCTGCACGCAATGAAAATCCTGCATGCCGCAAAGACCAGAGGCAGCCAAATAAATAAGTAAATAAATCAATAATAAATGAAGACAATAATTGAAAAATATCCTCTAAAGTATAAAACCTTAAAAACATTTTTTCCCCAGAATATGGGTTTGCAAAACATCTTTCCGTGTGTGCTCATGTATGCTGGTTGGTTTTCTGTAAACATATTGGGATAATAATTAGGGTTTGGGAGAAAACAACAGTGTTTTCATTAAATGGCATCCAAAATTATTGCTCGATGTAACAAGCTGAGATCATAGAATTTATCACAGTCAAGGATTCATCGGAATGAAGCAGCTGTCGGCCTTTATTGCTGTTTGTACAAATTGTTTCACTTTGTTCTTATTTTCATCTTCCTTCTGCTTTTTTCTTTCCCACTTAAGTATCCTGACCTTTTTATCTTTAAACATTCTTCTGTGTCGTTTTCATTATCTTTGTTTTCTTGTCTTTATTAACATATCCTTATCTTCAGAAGTTTTACCTATTAAAGTTTGGGGAGTTTTTTAGTTTCCAAAGAGCTGTATTGGAGAGGTTTTGTTTTTTTTTTTTCCACAATGATCATTATTTATTCCAAAATTACCAGGTGTGCCAGAAAACAATTTCACACAAGCCAAGAAAAATCACGTTTTGTAAATCCATAGGTTACCAATATTGTAATGATTAGAATGAACTTTAAAATCTGATTAATATGTTTGAGAAAATCTATGGGGAAAAATGGAGAATTTCATCAGAGAATCGAAATCTAAAGTAAAAAAATAATTTGGAAATTCCAGAACTGAAATATAAAACAGCTGAAATGAATGAATGACATTTTAAACTCCATCCGTCTGTCTGTCTTTCTTACAATGTGGGCCCCCACTGGGTTACTTCTCCCTTATTGTATTTGAATTTCAGTGTGAACAGTAAATCTGAAGAAATATGCCTGACTTATTTGAAATCAAGGCATACACTAGAGCAATTCAAAGGCAGTTTTAAATGGTTATGATGCTGCTTTGTTATATTGAACTGTGTAACTGTTTGGTCAAATCACTCTTCTGCCAAAGACGCCGACTGACTGAGGGTTGAGCTCAGGAGCCTTGTCACTGGGCATTTGTGTCCTTGACTGCTTGGTACACGGTTCCCTCTGTCATCACCAGACTCTGCAGGGCAGGACCTGAGAAGATGCTGCACATGGGGCGAGGTTCATTGCAATGCATGAGCACTAGCCTTCACACAGACACTTCCCCCAGGGTGGGTTGTGTCCTCACACTCAAGAAGTCTGATCAATGCATCCCACTGGTTTCTACCAACAGACAAAAATACCGCCCAAGGATTTTCTCATTTTATACACTGAATTATTATGTCTATTCCTCAGAGAAGAACATTCTCTTCGGACCAGGTGTGATTGCAAGTGGAATCCTCTACAATCTTACATATCTGATAATTGGGAGATTGTCCATGGACCAGTTTCTTTCTCCACATGTTTAAATCCTAGTTTCTGCTCCACTGCCTGGCTGTACCAGTGTGGGCTCCGGGGAACATGCCCTTATCACAGCCTGACCCTCGCCCCACACCCTCACATTGCAGCAGGCAAGTCAGGGTGGAAGCAGGAGGCCCTACATGAGATGGCTCCTGGTCACTTAACCAGGCATAAATGTGATCGTGAGCCTCGTAAACATATTCCATGACCCCAGCTGCACGCCTCCCCAATTCAACTTCCCCTTTCATGGAGTTTCCACGCATGCTCATCACACCCTGGACACAAGAGAAAGCACGGAGGCACGCCCGGAGGGGACTGAGACAGAGGGCTGGACCAACAGTGCTTACGGCAGCTGATCTTCCCTTTTGGAGGCAAGTCTGTCTTTCTTACAATGTGGGCCCCCACTGGGTTACTTCTCCCTTATTGTATTTGAATTTCAGTGTGAACAGTAAATCTGAAGAAATATGCCTGACTTATTTGAAATCAAGGCATACACTAGAGCAATTCAAAGGCAGTTTTAAATGGTTATGATGCTGCTTTGTTATATTGAACTGTGTAACTGTTTGGTCAAATCACTCTTCTGCCAAAGACGCCGACTGACTGAGGGTTGAGCTCAGGAGCCTT
This sequence comes from Aepyceros melampus, assembly GCA_006408695.1. Classification (NCBI taxonomy): domain Eukaryota; kingdom Metazoa; phylum Chordata; class Mammalia; order Artiodactyla; family Bovidae; genus Aepyceros; species Aepyceros melampus. Next base: position 149,326 of record SJXQ01010568.1, read on the forward strand.
GTCACTGGGCATTTGTGTCCTTGACTGCTTGGTACACGGTTCCCTCTGTCATCACCAGACTCTGCAGGGCAGGACCTGAGAAGATGCTGCACATGGGGCGAGGTTCATTGCAATGCATGAGCACTAGCCTTCACACAGACACTTCCCCCAGGGTGGGTTGTGTCCTCACACTCAAGAAGTCTGATCAATGCATCCCACTGGTTTCTACCAACAGACAAAAATACCGCCCAAGGATTTTCTCATTTTATACACTGAATTATTATGTCTATTCCTCAGAGAAGAACATTCTCTTCGGACCAGGTGTGATTGCAAGTGGAATCCTCTACAATCTTACATATCTGATAATTGGGAGATTGTCCATGGACCAGTTTCTTTCTCCACATGTTTAAATCCTAGTTTCTGCTCCACTGCCTGGCTGTACCAGTGTGGGCTCCGGGGAACATGCCCTTATCACAGCCTGACCCTCGCCCCACACCCTCACATTGCAGCAGGCAAGTCAGGGTGGAAGCAGGAGGCCCTACATGAGATGGCTCCTGGTCACTTAACCAGGCATAAATGTGATCGTGAGCCTCGTAAACATATTCCATGACCCCAGCTGCATGCCTCCCCAATTCAACTTCCCCTTTCATGGAGTTTCCACGCATGCTCATCACACCCTGGACACAAGAGAAAGCACGGAGGCACGACCGGAGGGGACTGAGACAGAGGGCTGGGCCAACAGTGCTTACGGCAGCTGATCTTCCCTTTTGGAGGCATACTTTACAAGAACATCTGACCACGTGAGCACATTGCTGGGGCCCCTCCCGGGGTCTTGGAAGAGCCCCACACGGTGAGGGTCCCTGACACATGGGATTTACTAGCTTTGCAGTGAGTCGGGCAGCCATAGCCAGTTTCAGGACAGGCCCAGACGCCTCAACGTTCCCCTGCCTCACGGCGTCCCAGACCAGTCACTGAGCTCTTTACCCAGACGTGGGCAACTTTCGTCTTCCTCACGTGCGGGAGCGTTATCCAGAGAGGAGAAGACTGTTACCAAGCCCTGGACATTCTCAGCACTGCTCTGGGGGTCTGCCACATCTTCAAGCAAGCACGTCTCCACCTGGCCTGTTCTCATAACCTGTGCTCCCTTGGTCCTTGCTCTGAGTTATGGAAGAAACAATCATGAAGAGAAGAATATGAAAAGGTAAACAAGGTTTTCCAGGCAAAGTTCAAAGGACCTACGCAAACTTTTTATGTTAATGAAGAGACGAGAACGTACCCGACTTTCTTTACATAACGTGATGCATCCTAATGTAGGTACGTGCAAGCGATTCTGAGCAGAGCAGCAAACATCGGCGTAGGTGACGTCATGCAAACCTCGAAGAACCTGCCACCCAGCTGCGACATTTGAGACGGATGTCATAGCTGCCTTCCAATAACTGCTGTCTACTCACAGGAAAGGGAGGGATAACTTAGCTTGGTGCCAAGCAATCTAAATTAAATCAAATGAATTAAATTAAGTGAAAAATAATTAGGGCCAAATGTTGTGAAGCTCCATTAGCTTATGTAAATCTCCCAAAGGAGATGCAAATAACACCATTACTCAGAACTGAAAAAACAATATTATCACTGCATGTGTTATGAGTAACTGCACCGCGCTTCTGCCAGGGGGCTAAAGGGATGTCCAAACACATATTTATTCCTTCTTTCTCTACAAGCCACGATTGCATGGGAAATGCATCTTTGTTTACCCAGTGCTAAATTATGAGAGCAAATTTCTTCACTGATATAATACTTATATGCAAAGCCTGTTGCTTAAGGAGTTTAATTACTTAAAGCCTTAATTAAAGTGTGGTCCTCTCATACAAGAGCTGAATTTTCCTCAAGCCGGTTCATTTGATGCCATCCAATGAAAATGTTAGGCTGGGAAGAAAAAGATGNATATAATACTTATATGCAAAGCCTGTTGCTTAAGGAGTTTAATTACTTAAAGCCTTAATTAAAGTGTGGTCCTCTCATACAGAGCTGAATTTTCCTCAAGCCGGTTCATTTGATGCCATCCAATGAAAATGTTAGGCTGGGAAGAAAAAGATGAGAGCAGGGACGACAAGTCGGTTTCATCAAGCAAGCCTATGCCAATTTAGTAGTCAAGTCTGCTTGGAGCTCTAGATTGTGAAGGGTTGCTGCTGCTGCTGCTAAGTCGCTTCAGTCTTGTCTGACTCTGTGCGACCCTATAGATGGCAGCCTACCAGGTTCCCCCGTCCCTGGGACTCTCCAGGCAAGAGCACTGGAGTGGGTTGCCATTTCCTTCTCCAATGCATGAAAGTGAAAAGTGAAAGGGAAGTCGCTCAGTCATGTCCGACTCAGCGACCCCATGGACTGCAGGCTACCAGGCTCCTCCGTCCATGGGATTAGAGGAAGATAACACCACAGTCCATCAGGGACATCTACCAAGACTTAGAACAAGTCAGGGACAGCCTGTCTGCCATTCGCAAAGCTCCTGACCACAGCTGCTGGTCAGAAGCCAACACTCCCCAAGCAGTGCAGACGTCCCATTCCAGGGTTCAGGGCTGAGACTCAGCCCAGCTCCCCTGGAAGAGGGCATAGCAACCCACTCCACTATTCTTGCTGGAGAATTCCATGGGCAGAGGAGCCTGGTGGGCTACATTCCACAGGGTTGCAAAAAGGTTGGACAATTTTTCCATGGAACAGGGAAGGGGTGGTTTGGGGTTTTTCATAAGAAGCATGCAGCCTCACTAGCACAGTTCTCAGAAGGAGTCATGCTCCCACGGGAATCTAATGTCACCACTGATCCAACCGGAGGCGGAGCTCAGGTAGTGATGTGAGCCGTGGGGAGCCTCTGTAAACACAGATGAAGCTTCAGTCACTTGCCCACCACTCCCCTCGTGACCTGCTTCCTAACTGACCACTGACCAATACTGTCCGTGGCCTGGGGCCTGGGGCCCCCTGATCTATAGGATATTAACTGACAGAGTCCTGGTTCCAGCTACATGGGCATTTGAACTAAAATAGGCCCACCCCACTACAAATGGGGCCCCCTGGTGGCTCAGCTGGTCAAGAATCTGCCTGCAGTGTGGGAGACCTGGGCTCGATCTCTTTGTTGGGAAGATCCTCTGGAGAAGGGAATGGCAACCCACTCCAGTATTCTGGCCTGGAGAATTCCATGGCCTGTATAGTGCATGGGGTGGCAAAAGGTCAGACATGACTGAGCAACTTTCACTTCACCACCTACAAATACATAAAATATAACTAAGAATGTAATCACACAGCCAATATTGGAAGAAAAAAAAACAACAAGGATTTTCATGAGTTATTAACAAAAGCAGAAAAGTCTTGGCAGGGTGAGAGGATTACAAGGTGCCTCTAGTGTTCCCTAAGACATAGACCTGAATAAAGGTCCCAAAGAGATTTTAATGCTCCAAGTAGGGCATTGCGATCTGGTCTTAAGCTCTGCCGAGTAGGGAGCTGAAACTGGGAAATACCTTATACAGCTAAGTCCCTGGAAAGAAGTTCCAGAAAAACTCTATTAGTGGCTTGTTTCTTGAAAGGGATCTGATTTTCAAATAAAAATCTGATAAATGACCCCCCAAAATTCTGTGATAATGCAAACCCAACCCTGAAGCCCTTACCAAGTGCAGAGTCCTCACTTATGGGCTCAGAAACTGTATAATTAACACAAAAATGGTTCCCAGGTCAGTGAAACCCATGGAGCACTTGGCAAAAGAAAATGCAAAAATGTAGGGACATTTTCCTATGGGGCTCATGGGACACCCACAAAGCAAAACAACCTCAGCTGAAGATGAGCTCACAGTGAAAAGCGACAAACCACAGAAGAAAATAAATTCCCATCAGGAAACTATGTGTGTTCCCACCAAACTGAAATATTAGAAGGAGACTAAATAATAACTGTGTTTAAATCATTAAAAAGAGGGAATATAAACCATATGAAAGATTGGGCACTAAATACAGGAGAATCTAAACGGACCTAAAAATGAAGTATGTAGTTACGAAAGTTAAAAACTCAAAATATCGGTTAAATAACAAACACATACAATCAAAGAGAAAAAAGACCAGAGGAAATACCCAAGAATTGAGAGAGACAAAGATGCTGAGACGTAAATGAAATGATGCGTGTGCCCCACTGGTTGGGGGGACACTCTTGCATCTAGAAGCGCACAGCAACGCTCCCAGGGGAAGGGCAGGAACCGGCTTCCGTGCTAGGCAGATGGAGCAGGGGAGACAGAGAGGTCAGGGAAATCCCTCCACCCACGCAGTCACATTCCCTGGTGGCTCAGCTGGTAAAGAATCTGCCTGCAAGGCGGGAGACCTGGGTTCAATCCCTGACTTGGGAAGATCCCCTGGAGAAGGGAAAGGCTGCCCACTCCAGTGTTCTGGCCTGGAGAACTCCAAGGACTTGCATAGTCCATGGGGTCTCAGACTCGGACACGACTGGGCAACTTTCACTTCACTTCACACAGTCATTTAGGGACAAATTCAGGACTCACGTGACCTTTTGCATTGGCTTGGGACTCATGTAACTGTTAACATTATTCTAAAGTAGGGACTCTGCAAATCCCACAGTGACGCGGTCTCCAGGAGTCCCCTCTTTCTTTCCTGCTTGTGCTGCCATCTTCACCCGAACAGGCCAGGCCAAGATCTCTGAGGTCTTGAGGTCAATCAAGAGGCAAGGAGGCCTTCCCTGGTGGCTCAGGGGTAGAGAATCTGCCTGCCGATGCAGGAGAGACGGGTTTGATCCCTGATCCAGGAGGATCCCACACGCCACGGAGCAACTAAGCTTGTGCACCACAACTCCCAAGCCTCTGCTCCAAAGCCCGGGAATCGCGACAGCTGAGGTCACGCACCCTAGAACCTGAGCTCTGCAGCAAGGCACAGAGAAGAGAAGGCACCGCGGTGAGAAGCTAGAGAGGAGCCCCCACTCTGCGGACCTGGAGTAAGAGCCGGAGCAGCACCGAAGACCCAGCCCAGCTAAATGAATAAATTAAAAAAGATGGGAGGAAATACCACCCACTTTGGGTCCCCAGCAGCCCAAATGCCACCTTCTGGGAAAAGACCACNCCCTCAAAGTAATACTTTGGAGCAGGTTTAACAAAGGGACTATTTACAAAGATGGGAGCAGGATCTAAGAAAAGGAAAGAAATCGCACAGTATCCGCCCTCCAGCCCCACCCCCTGCATCCATGCCCCGCAGACCTGACCCCTTACTAGGGCCCTTCTGGAACAGAGGAAGCAGTACGGGCGCAGCTGCCCAAGGGAGCTGACCCACCGGAAGCCAGGAGGCCGGGGTCGGTCTCCCGGGGCAGAGCGGGGCGGGCAGACGGCGCACGTGCCCACATCTGTGCATCCCCGGCGGTAGCCAGTGGACAGAAATACTTTTGATGGAATCGCTGGTCTTAGATATTCCTCACTGATACCCCTCAGAACCCTGTAGAGAACATTTTTAGCATTGCTACAGCATATGATCACAGTTCAAACCAGAGAAATACCAGACATACTATCGAAGTTTAAAGTATCATGTTAAAAAAAAAAAAAACTCAAGTATTATGTTGTCATAATAAACTTAGATTTCTAAACCAAAATCTAAAACTCATTGTCCTATTTAAGAATATTCTAGCCAACGTACCCGGTGCTGTAGGAGCATGAAGTTTCAATCCTTCCCTACTAAGTGGATTCCCATCAGGACTCTGCATACTCCTTAATATTAGAAAAACATATTTTTTGTTCTACTTTTCTCACCCAAATGCTAGCTCCTCAGGCTGTTGGATAATTAAGACACTGTGAGACTTAGACTGAATGGAAGATGCCGCCACGAATGACAAACACCCATAAGTGCCTCAGCTTCACCAGTCTGTGGACAGCAGAGAACTTCCCAAAAGCAGTCCAGAACTTCCCAGCCAGGCACTGTGGGTCCTCTGGTTTCCAAAGCTCTTTCCCAGCAGTCAGAAGCTCTGCTTTTGTAATCCTATCTACACATGATTTTTGCAACAAGAAACCCTTACTTTAAAGGTCATTCAGGATGCATTTCTCTAGTTGTTTAACAAAAACGCCCTGAAGGGTTTGCATCACACACTCAAACGCCTTGAACATCTGTAATTAATAAACCAAGCTGTGGGTCCAGCGGCTACTGATTTGCTGAAAATGAATATCTTACGTCATTAACCATGCAGGGCAGTTGGTCCAGGACGCGTTGTCCAGTGAGGTCACTGGTCACGGCCCCTCCTTTCCCAGAAGTGTTCTGACTGCTCCATAAGTTACATGGTGGCCCTATTTAAGACCATAAAGAAGGCTGCACGGCAGAGTTGATGCTTTGAATTGTGGCGCTGGAGAAGACAGAGTCTACGTCTTCTCCTTTCCAAGAGCCAGCATAGCTCTTGTGCGTGCAGCGTTCTCTGATAAGGAGTGCACAAAACCTGCTCTTTCCTTTCCACCCTCAGCATTTCCCAGCATCACAGTCTCCATCTCCCTGAAATAAACACAGAATGTAAATGTTCTGGAGGGTTAGGTTCCTCATCCCTCACTGTCATCAGCCTGCCTCATGGTCTCTCCCTACCCTAGAGCCCAGAATAAAAACAAAACTCTGCCTTTCCCTTTTTGCCCATCAACCCAATGGACCCCAGATTTTTTTCTTGATTGACAAGGTACCTTTAAATCAATGGATGAGTCGTGTTGGTTGCTGGGCAACTCGGATTCGAATCCCCAACAGCGCAAGTCTAATCCCCAACAACTCGGGACCTCACGCTCATCTCATGAGATGTTTCTTCCTATTGGAAACATGTACTGATGGGTCACACCACGGTATCTCATTCCGACAAGTCACACTCAGACTTATAAAGGTCACAGGCCACCGCCCCGACAGGCTGGCAGGACCAGCAGTGTCTTCCACGTGCAACTGGCAGGATCTGAGCTAGCTTGGCCCCAAAGACCTCAGCCCCTGGTCCTTACCTGGAGGCCTTCTCCAAAACATCTCTTCTGGAAAAATCCCAGGCTGTCCAACACTGTCCTCCCGCACCTCGGGGAGTTCTTAAGGCTTAGGGATCTTTCCCCAAAGAGTCTTGGTCTGAATCTCTGAGCCTAACTCAGATTCCCTCTCCCATGGAGTGCGAGGGTGGTCTTTCTCAAGCAGAGGGTGGGGTGGAGGTACCACGCACAGCTAAGCAGCCCAGGGAGGCCCCCTGACACCCAAGGAGCCTCAGGAGTGAACTTTCGCTGCTCAGGGTTTTCTCAGCTTCATTGTCAGAACAGGCTAGAGCTTCATGCTGGGTCTCCTTCCTGAGCAATCACTCTTTCAGGGGTCACTGTTTGGGTGTGAAGTCAAGTCAGAACAAGGTTGTAAACTGTGTGGAGATAAATGGAATTTGTTACAGAATATTTATGTGGTCCCAAATATGAATGCTTGAGAAAGAAAGAGAACTTCCTGACTTGACTTTTTTTTAACCTCAAGCCCAAATATATGAGTCCAGTGGTATTAGTTATTCATTAACAGAGTGTTAATAGATTGAATTCATGTTAATTCTGTTTTAATCTTGATTCACTTACTGGTCTTTAGTCTTAGCACTCTCCAATGACATGGCTTTTAAATAACTAAAAACTATAGCTTCTGAAGCTTGTAAATAAAATATTTTATCCTTTTTTATCAGAACAAGGTTGTAAACTGTGTGGAGATAAATGGAATTTGTTACAGAATATTTATGTGGTCCCAAATATGAATGCTTGAGAAAGAAAGAGAACTTCCTGACTTGACTTTTTTTTAACCTCAAGCCCAAATATATGAGTCCAGTGGTATTAGTTATTCATTAACAGAGTGTTAATAGATTGAATTCATGTTAATTCTGTTTTAATCTTGATTCACTTACTGGTCTTTAGTCTTAGCACTCTCCAATGACATGGCTTTTAAATAACTAAAAACTATAGCTTCTGAAGCTTGTAAATAAAATATTTTATCCTTTTTTCATGCTCAAGAAATTTTGTTATATATTGAAACTGTTCATACAACTCAACATCAAAAAAAATAAAAATAAAAATAAAGAACCCAATTAAAATATGGGCAAAGGACCTGAAGAGACATTTCTCCAAAGAGGATATACAGATGGTCAAAGGCACGTGAAACGATGCTCAACATTGTTCATCGTTAGAGAAGGCAAATTAAAACCACGATGAGACATTGCCTCACACCTGTCAGAAGGGCCATGACCTAAAAAAACACTAGCAGGGACTTCCCTGGTGGTCCAGTGTTTAAGAACCCGCCTGCCAACGCAGGAGACACAAGAGATGCAGGTTCAATCCCTGGGTTGGGAAGATCCCCAGAGGAGGGCATGGCAACCCACTCCAGTATTCTTGCCTGGAGAATCCCATGGACAGAGGAGCCATGCAGAAATCCACGGGGTCACAAAGAGTCAGACACGACTGAACGACTTAGCCCAGCGCCCCACAATTACTGAATCCTTGCTCCTAGAGTCCTTTGTCCACAAGAGAAGTCACCAAAACGAGAAGCCCAAGAACCTCAACTAGAGAGGAGCCCCCAGTTGCCCCACCTAGAGAAAGCCCACGCAGAGCAGCGAAGACCCAGAACAGCCATAAATAAACAAATACAATGTATTTATGTTTTTAAAAGAGCACAATAAACATTGTTGAGGATGTGAGGATAGGAAACTCTCATACATTATAAGTGGGAATGTAAATTGGTGCAAAAATGGTATTTCTCAAAAAATTAAAAATATTAATAGAACTATGATCTGACCCAGCAATTCCACCACTGGGTATGTATCTGAAAAAAATGAAAACACGAATTCAAAAAGATACATGCAACCCAATGTTCACAGCAGTGTTATTTATGATAGCCAAGTTATGAAAGCAACCTAAGTACTCAACAGATGAATGGATAAAGAAGATGTGAGATAGAGATAAATATATACACACACTCACAATGGAATAATATTCAGCTAGCCATAAAAAACAATAAAATTTTGCCATTTGCAACAACATGGATAGACTTGGAAGGCTTTATGCTAAGTGAGATAACTCAGACAGAGGAAAAAAATACTGTAGGGTATCACTTATATATGGAATCAAAAGAGTAAAACAAACTAGTAAATATCATAAAAAAGAAACCAGCTCACAGATAGAGAACAGGCTAGTGATGACCAGTGGGGAGAGGGAAGGGGGGTGATAGAAGTGGAGGCAGAGGATTAAGAGGCATAAACTATTATACATAAAATAAATAAGTTACAAGGATATATTACACAACACAGGAATATTTTATAATAGCTATAAATTGAGTGGGTTTACCTTATGGCTCAGACAGTAAAAGAATCTGCCTTCAATGCAGGAGACCAGGTTTAGTTCCCTGGTTGGGAAGATCCTACTGAGAAGGGAATAGAAACCCACTCCAGTATTCTTGCCTGGAGAATCCCATGGACAGAGGAGCCTGACCGACTACTGTCCATGGGGTCACAGATTGTTGAACACGATTGAGTGACTAACAATCTTTTAAAATTCTGAATCACTATGCTGTACCCTTGTAACTTATTTAAATTGTATATCAACTATACTTCAATTTTTAAAATTTGTTTTTAACTGTTTAAAAAAAATCTTTTTTGGGTAAAAAAGATAAGTGAGTCACCAATTAACTGTTCTCGAATGTTAATTGCAATACCAGCACTTGTTTACTTAGAATATTCATATAATAATCCTAGGCTTTGATGTAGACTACAGTATTAATGTGCTGTAATGTAAATATAATTTTCATTTATATCAGAGAATTCCCTGCACAGCTACTCTGAAGTTAATGAATCTTTGCAATGCATTTAAAATTTTTTAAAAAAGAAATTTTGTTACTATAAAGTGAAAGTGTTAGTCACTCAGTCATGTCCAACTCTTTGTGACCTTGTGGACTGTAGCCCACCAGGCTCCTCTGTCCACAGAATTCTCCAGGCAAGAATATCAGAGTGAGTAGCCATTCCCTTCTCTAGGGGATCTTCCTGAACCAGGAACTGAACCTGGGTCTCCTGCGTTGCAGGAGGATTCTTTACTGTCTGAGCCATCAGGGAATGGCTTATAAATAAAACTCTGGGTTGAGGACAACTATAAAAATACATCATAATCTTTCAGTTTCTGTATCATTAAACTAGTAAGACAGAGAGACAATCAATAATTTAGTGCCTACTAAAAATGAGGTAACATCTACTATTATTGTAGAGATCAGTCACTCATAAGCTAAAATCACAGATAATGCTAAAAGTCATATATATATATATATATATTGGCTTTTGCATAAGATGCTTGCTGGTTGTTTATTTTATAAGTTATATTTTGGAGAGGCTAATATTGAGTTACATTATTTGAGCAATAAAGTTGGGCAATAAAGAAGGTGACCTGAGAGTCTGCTGGGAACCAGAGGAGACCTTGTTTTGAGACTGAGAAAACATAGTAAAGGAAAAAAAAATGAAGACAAACAAATAACCTATGAGAATGAATAACGTGGACAACATAACTGAGAATAGGTCTATTCTAGTCGGAGTTCCCAGGTGGCACTAGGGATACAGAACCTGCCTTGCAGGAGACGTAAGAGACGTGGGTTCCATCCCTGGGTGGGGAAGATCCCCTGGTGGCGGGAAGGGCAGCCCATTCTAGTATTCTTGCCTGAAGAATCTCATGGACAGAGGAGCCTGGTGGGCTACGGCCCATGGGGTCACAGAGAGTCGGACACGACTGAAGCGACTTAGCAGCACACACATGATTCTAGTCACACGCAGCTGGGATGATCAGTGTGAAATCGGTGGCCATTTTATCCGTTGGAAGAGGAAGAGTTAGGGGAGAGGACAAGAGATCAAAGTGAAGAGCCTCCAGCCGGGCGACGTCCCTGCCCTCTCTGCCCTTTCTGGTGGCAGTCGCTCCTCGTCCACTCAGCTCCCCCGGGAGGGGAAGGGACTAGGTCGAGAAACAACACACTTGAATATCGGAACCGAATGTGATGTTGCTGATTCGTTCCCCAAAGACGACTCTGCTAACACAGACCCAGGTCCACCAGGAGGGCTGCAGCTCCCCTTAGACGCAGGAAACAGGACCCCACGCGTTCAGAAGAAAATGACTTGGGTGCATCCGCGGCCGTTTATGCTGTGTGCATGAGCACTCAGCCCCTCTCCATGCTCCTCCCAGCCCCTGCGGGGTCAGGGTCCCCCGGGAGCGCGGTTCCCACACCCTGGCCCTCGTCCTCCCGCTCCGGGAGGGTGCCCACAGCCCCAGCACCCAGCTGTGGGGTCTTGGTTCACTTCCTTTACAGTGTCTGAACTGGGCTTGAACAGCTCTGCCATCTCGTACCGCTTTTGAAACTCGGCTTTAAAGAGTTAAACCACGTGGAGGTTATTAAAAGAGAAAACCGGTGCTGTGCAGAGTCTACAAAAGCCACATGTAACTAAAACTTAAAAAAAAGAAAAAGTAAACCCAAACCAAGAAAAGTCCATCCTGGGTGCTCTGGTACCATTTCCTTGAATGGTGATGCCGGGAATCTGAGTTAGGTTTGAATTCTCAAAGTATCCTCCCAGCCCCTGCGGGGTCAGGGTCCCCCGGGAGCGCGGTTCCCACACCCTGGCCCTCGTCCTCCCGCTCCGGGAGGGTGCCCACAGCCCCAGCACCCAGCTGTGGGGTCTTGGTTCACTTCCTTTACAGTGTCTGAACTGGGCTTGAACAGCTCTGCCATCTCGTACCGCTTTTGAAACTCGGCTTTAAAGAGTTAAACCACGTGGAGGTTATTAAAAGAGAAAACCGGTGCTGTGCAGAGTCTACAAAAGCCACATGTAACTAAAACTTAAAAAAAAGAAAAAGTAAACCCAAACCAAGAAAAGTCCATCCTGGGTGCTCTGGTACCATTTCCTTGAATGGTGATGCCGGGAATCTGAGTTAGGTTTGAATTCTCAAAGTGGAATTTCCGGAGAACAACATAGCACCCTGTCCTCTGGCTGCAAGAGGACAGTGATTTAATCTTGCGAGGAGGTGGAGGACAGTTAACCAGATACCGTCACGTCAGATAGGTCTACAGCGCTGCTGACTGGACAGGTTTTCTACGTAAAGGGATCCAGCCTTAATGGGGACTATCTGACACCGAATCTTTCGGTCTGTTTGCAAAGTCAAAACCATTGAGAGTCGACCCATAGCAGCAAACCTCTGAGAAAAAGGTGATCTGGCTTCTTTGTCCCAGGCGTTCTGTATGTGCTGTGTTATACTTCTGAGATCACAGGAGATGGTGGGTTTTTAAAAATACAACTTTTCAAACTTCCCTGGTGGTCCAGTGGTTAGGAATCCACCTGCCAGGGCAGGGGACACAGGTTCGATTCCTGGTCGGGGGCAATCCCACGTGCCTCGTGACAACTGAACCCCAGCCACAACTATCGAGCCCAGGCCTCAGAACCTGTGCTCCCCAGGAAGAGAAGCCACCACAGTGGGAACCTCGAGCCCTAGAGGGTAGCCCCCACTCGCCACGCTAGAGAAAGCCCACGTGAAGCAAAGAAGGCCCAGCAGAGCCGAAAATAATACATGACTTTAAAAAATAAAATGTAAAACTTTTCTTAATCGGTGTTCCGCCTCAAAAATATAAGTCCACAGTAATGTTTCCATTTTTCTTGCATGTGTGTGTTTGTATGTGAGTGCACTCAGTCGTGTCTCACTCTCTGTGACCTCGTGGACTGTAGCCCACCAGGCTCCTCTGTCCATGGGATTCTCCAGGCAAGAATATTGGAGTGGGTTGCCATTTCCTCGTCCAGGGGGATCTTCCCAACCCAAGGATCCTGCGTCTCCTGCATTGTCAGGTAGATACTTTACCACCAGAGGGAAGCCCTTTTTCTTGCATACGCAGAGTGAGATAAAGCAGATTTCAATGCCCCTGAGTAATTATCACGCTGCTGCTCTGCTAAGTCGCTTCAGTCGTGTCTGACTCTGTGCGACTTCATAGATGGCAGCCTACCAGGCTCCCCTGTCCCTAGGATTCTCCAGGCAAGAACACTGGAGTAGGTAGCCATTTCCTTCTCCAATACATGAAAATGAAAAGTGAAAGTAAAGTCGCTCAGTCGTGTCTGACTCTTAGCGACCCCATGGACTACAGCCCACCAGGCACCTCCATCCATGGGATTTTCCAGGCAAGAGTACTGGAGTGGGGTATTATCACGCTGTAACACGGTAATTCAAGCAGGGATTCTCAAAGCACAGTCTCCCTACAAGCAGCATCAGTACCACCCCGGGAACTGGAACAAGTGAGGAACGCAGATTCTCGGGAGTCCCCAGAACCCCTCACTCAGATGCCCTGGAGGTGCAGCCCACCATCTGCATGCAAGCCCTCCAGCAGATCCTGACAGAAGGCAGAGTTTAAGGAAAACCTTGTCACTGTTTGTTACAGACTCCTGTGACACCATTATAAACCAAGCAAAGGGAAACCACGGAATTGCACATTTCGTGGTGTGTTTTCATACCAGCTATTCAGCAAGAGAGATAATTTTGTGATTATCTGTTCCACTTGTATCTGAAACATAAATCCTGGACTCACTCCCCTGAACATGGAATTCTGAAACCATGGAGTTCCTGTGGTTTGCCTTTCAGCTTCTGCAGAGCCGTTAGATCCCCCCCAAAACATTTGCAGCTGAGTTGCTGATGCTGTGGATTCTCCTAAAGGATGGGTGTCCTAAGGTTTGAGATGCTGGACGGCACTTTGCTGTCCCGAGTGGTGACTGGTGAGGGCTCTGCCTCCAAAAAGAAACGTGAAGCAAAACTCAACACAGGAACAAACCAAAGGTTTTTGTTTTTGTTTTGGCGGGCTTCATGGCTTGTGGAATCTTAGTTCCCTGACCACGGATCAAACTCAGGCCCTTTACAGTGAAAGCACCGAATTCTAACCACGGTGGTGGTGGTGGTGATGGTTTAATCACTCAGTTGTGTCCAGTTCTTTGCGATCCCACGGGCTGTAGCATGCCAGACTTCTCTGTCCTTCACCGTCTCCCAGAGCTTGCTCAGACTCATGTTCATTGAGTCAGTGATGCCATCCAACCATCTCACCCTCTAGCGCCCCCTTCTCCTCTTGCCCTCAATCTTTCCCAACATCAGGGTCTTTTCTAATGTGTTGGCTCTGCGCATCAGGTGGCCAAAGTATTGGAGCTTCAGCAGGAGTCCTTCCAATGAATATTCAGGGGTGATTTCCTTTAGGATCAACTGGTTTGATCTCCTTGCTGTCCAAGGAACTCTCAAGAGTCTTCTATAGCACCACAGTTTGAAAGCATCAATTCTTCAGTCCTAACCAGTGGACTGCCAGGGAATTCTGCAGTTTTTTTGTTTGGATAAAAATGGTTGGGATATTCGGGAGACTGCAAGAAGAATAACGATATATCATCAGCCTCTTCCCCTCCAGGTCACCTCCATTTTGAGTTAAAGCCACGTTTTATGCCACAGTAAACCTTTGAAATTGTCTAGAATATGTAAAAGTGGAAAATAAGGTAAAGGAAAGGGTGAGTCTTCTGGTAAACATTTCCAGCCTCATATTTGACTGTGGACAAGTGCTCCACGGAAAATTATCAGGTGTTCACATTCTTCTAAAAATTAATCCAAATAAAAGGAAGAAAACCAAAGGACTGTTTGAAAGTGAGAGTGTCAGTCACTCAGTCATGTCCAACTCTTTGCAATGCCATGGACTGTAGCCCTCCAGGCTCCTTTGTCCTTGGGATTCTCCAGGCAAGAGTACCGGACTGGGCTGCCATTTCCTTCTCCCAGGGATCTTCCCTGCCCAGGGATTGAACCCAGGTCTGCTGCATTGCAGGCAGATTCTTTAGCATCTGAGCCATCACAGAGGTGGTATGAACATAGGGGACTGTTTGGAGATGGATAAAATCAGTATTTTTACGTCCTTCAAAAACCAGTACATCGGGGTTTTAACAAGGTCTGGAAATAACCTTCACGAAGACGTGGGGCCAGTGCCACATGAGTGAGTTCTGAGGCTCTGAAACTCTCAGCCACCTCCCTGGGGGGCCAGGTGTGTTGCCTCCGGTTACCTGGAAACGTCAAGGGCAGGAAGGGCCTTGGGATCCCAGCGCCTCCCTCACAGCTTCTCTGCTTCCTTCTCCCTCAGGGGAAGCACAAAGATCACATCTCACTTCAGGCTTCTTTGCTACTTTTACTTCAGCATTTGCACAACTGTGTCCTCTGTTCTTCAGAAGAGAGATGAAGAATGCAATTTTTTTAGGGGTTATTTGCATTTTCCAATAAAATAGCCCAGGAGCAAGAAGGAAGTAAGGGCAGAAAGGGGGGAAAAAAGTAGAAGAGGAAAGAAGGTTTTGCTGAAAAGAGAAATGAGCAAGTAACGACAGCCCCCACCCAGGACCCTCAGCATGAGCGGCCCGACGCTGCAGCCCTGGCCTTCCGGAGACCATCCCCAGGCCCTCGGAAGGGCTGCAGCAGGAGGCCCTCTGGACGGTTCTCAAGGCTATGTGAAGGGGTGAGGACCACTGTTCCCAAGTGAAAATATGCACTCGTGCCTCGAAACTGTTTCATGCAGGAAGGAGTGTGGACTCAGCCCCACGGGAGCTGGGATGCACCCAAGCAGGGGAAAAGGCGGTACTGTGTGTTCATTTCCAGAAGCCTAAGGGCCAGAAGCGAGAGCCGACCTGATTTTTAACACACCCTCATAAAACAGCCTTTTGTTCTGACTCTCGTCAATAGCCAGCGCAGGGCAGAGAACGACCCAGGCCGTTCTCACCAACAGCGACTTCCTTCCTTCATGAGGGCAGGGCAGGGACACCAAAGTGGCAGCTTCTGAATGTGAGTGTCAGATATTCGGAAGGCTTCTCGGGTCTACCACCCCCTGGGAAGAAGAGAGGAATAGAACCAAGGGGTGATGATGCCTGGGCATGTCAGTGCAGGGGACAGAGCAGGAGCCTGTGACCAGCCCATCGCGCCAGCCCTGATGAGAAAAAGAACTGTGGTGATGCCTGGTTGGGAGCAGAGAGGTCGAGGAAGGGCGGCTCCACGAACCCTGGGATGGAGGGTGTCGGGGGAGGTTTGAGAAAGGAGGGCTGTCGAGGGACACAGGAAGGTGACTGCTTAGGAGGACATTGGATTTGAGGTCACAGATGACCTCTGCTGTGACAGTTCAATCACGTGGTGAGGAGAGAAACCAGTGGTCAGGAAGCGCAGCCGAGGAGAGGGGGTAGCGATGGGAGAGACCCCCTCAGTGAAACAAGGGGGACATGCAGGAAGGAAGCAACCAAAAGGCTGACACGGGGAGGGCGTGTGTACACGTTTATAGGCGTGGGGGGTGGAGAGGAGTAAATGGAAGGACAAACAGAGCAGGGAGCGGCTGCAACACGACCTCAGGAACGGCAGGAGACGACAGCGACCATTAGCAAGAATGAGAACAGATGGCTTTGGAGGGACGTGAAGAATTCCTTCTCCTCTAAAGTAGGAGGGAGAGTGAGACGGACACCGGGGCGTGGACAAGAGGAAACTGGAGGCGCACAGCTTCTGCAAAAAGAAATGTCCACGAGCTGAGAGACGGGGAATCACTCTGGCTTGTCCATGAGTTACCGCGACTGTATGCTAACTAAGATGGGCTGTGTGCAGCCTGTCAGACGTACACTGAACACCTGTTTTAATTATTAGAGAAAAGGGCACACGAGCAGAAGTGAAGAATGCCCTCATTAAAAATGAAAATTAAGTGTGGCTTTTCCCGGGACACCAGCGCTGTTCCTCCTTTGGTGACAAGGCTCCCTTCCCTGGCGCCAAGGCCACGCTGACTCCCTGTGATGTGCTGGTCTGTGTGGGTTTGGGGTTTTTTTTTGCTTGTTTTTGTCTTGTTTTTACCTTGAAGAACTGTATCCCTGACTTGTTTAATGTTCTTTGTTCTGACAAGACATAAAATAGCAACTGCGGGAAATGGGTTTCTGGGTTAGGCCTCAGTTTGGCACAAGTAAAACTCTTTGCTCATCCTATTCTTGATTGTTTATTGATTATTTTCATTGATAACTTCTGAGTGGCCAGGGAGCAGGTTCCTTCTGCTCATGAGGGCAGGAACAGGAGGAAATGGAGTTTACCCAACAAGCCCCAGAGACACTATGGAAACTGGTTCTCATCTAACGCGTCTTCCTTCAGTCACTGCATTTCCTGGTAAAATGGGGCTTAACGCGAGGAGAAGGGTGCTGTTCAGGCAGCGGCAGAGTGATATTCACAAGCCCCACTTTTTCTAGAAGAGAAACTGTGGCTGACTGTGGCCTTTGGCCTGAACACAGGACGTGTTTGTCTCAGCCGCTCTCACAGGGACAAAGGGACATCCCCTAGGCGAGGTGGTGGTTGTCTTCATTTCTGGACTTTTTCAGCAAGAACTGCCAAGGAGGAGCCTCATCACAGCCTCACCACGGGTGTCCCTGGTCTGCAGGCTTGGCTCGGAAGGTGCAGGGCCACGGTTCAGCTCTGTCGAGGAACTAATTCCTGGCTTCTGCCCAGGCAAGAGGAAAACACTGCCAATCTCAGCCTGTGAGTCCATAGAAATAGTGTCAGCAGAGCCCCAGGTAACAGGTAACAGCTTTCTGGTACTTTCCACCCCATGCAGAAAACAGCAGCTCCCAGAAGCTAGGGCTTTATTAGACATAGGAAATATTCAGGGACTTCCTGGGTGGTCCAGTGATTAAGAATCCACCTTCCAATGCAGGGGATGTGAATTCGACCCCTGGTCCGGGAACTAAGATCCCACACGCCACAGGGCAGCTAAGCCCCACAACTAAAGAGAAGCCGGCAAGCTGCAAGGAAAGAGCCAACGTGCTGCAACTGAGACCTACAGCCAAATAAATCTTTTTTAAAAAAAGAAAGGAAATATTCAGCTGACCATATAGACACTGACACAACACGTGTGACTCTCCTCTATAAAATGTTAAGCCTAAAATGTTCACTATCCCAGAAGAGTTGAATACACCAGTACTAGCCTAGAACACTGATTATGTTTCCATCAGGCAAAGAGCAGTGTTTAAGTTTGGGTCCACAGGTGAGCTGGCTTTACTTCTTAGCTAAGAAGTCATACACTCAATTACAAGTCAGCCAATTCTTCTTTACCAAAAATATACTGAAAGAGGAAAAACTTTTTGCTAACTCAGGCATAACCAACATAAGCTGATACAGAGCGAGATTTAAAGAAACTTGAGTATCTCAAATATCCAGGTATATTTTTGTAGTAAGTGAACTAGAATTCAAGTTCAACACTTCTGATGTTAGGATAAGACTCAGCCTTTTCTTAAAGTCAGAAATTACCTAAGACACATTATACACACAGAACAACCTAATTGATAAGAAAGCTCATTGTTTTAGCTGTCATGCTTTTAATTACTTCCTTATTCTAATTGTGAGGACAGTATCTGTTTCCTAACTGTCCCAGGAATCTAAATTCTAGGAGACAGTTATTTTTCTTCCTGAGTGTTCTCTTCCTTATAGCTAGCCATGGGTTTTTCTTTCTTTTTTTCCTCTTCTGCTAGCTATAAGGAGGAGAGCACGTTCCTATGTCTTCCTTTTGTTCTGTCATAAAAGAGTTGCCCTAACAATTAAGTTACTAACTCCTTTTGAATGTCTTGCTTTCTTATTTCCAAATTGTATTTGCATTGAATGATTCCCTATTCCCTTCCTTAACCTTCTGGCTTTTAGTCCCAAGACCCTAAGAGACTTCTTTTTAACTTCTGCAGTTTCACTGAGATGTAATTGACACACCACATCCATTTAATAGGGCTGCCCACGTGGCGCTAGTGATAGAGAACCTGCCTGCCAATTCAGGAGACAGAGGAGACCTGAGTTTGATCCCTGGGTCAGGAAGATCCCCTGGAGGAGGGCATGGTAATCCACTCCAGGATTGCCTGGAGTTTTAGAGGGCCTTCATGTTTGCCATCGTCTTCTACACAGGTCTCAGCATCTGTGTTGCCAGCTTTGTCAGCTGTTTCAGCCCGAAGAATCGGGTGAGTTCACGTCACTCATGAGCACACTTGAAGTACACGTGGCTCCAGCCAAACAGTGTGAGTCACAGTCTGTTCTTTCGTAACTGCTACGAAATATGACGTTTGTAAAAAAAAAACATATATATATGAAACACTGCAGCGTCTTCCCTTGCTGAACTAGATCACAGAACTCAGGGAGCAAGCAGGGAAGCCTGTCTTGAGTGGGCCTTTCGGAGTTTAGTGCAAAAGTCCGTGTTCCAGTCGGACCACAGTCTTCCCAGGAGCGTATGTAGAAAGAAACCAAGCTACTTACAGAGGCAGGTGTGGTCCATCACCACATCGGGGTGCGTGTGTGTGTTCCTATGAGGATCTACTGCCCATACTCAGGTGTTTTCAAAGAAGCCAACTAGAGACCTCGTGTAACCAATGAGAACCTGCTGTAAGGCACAGGGAGCTCTGCTCAGTGTCATGGGCAGCCTGGGTGGGAGGGCGGGTTGGGAGAGAACAGATACAGGTGTGTGTATGGCTGAGTGCCTTTGCTGTCCTCCTGAATCTATCACAACATTGTGAATCAGCGATGCTCCAATACAAAATAAAAAGGTGTCTTTTTTTACAAAGACCGCATATGAATCTCAAAGCAATTCAGTTTTTAAGGGAAAAATACAAAATAACCTAATCACTTTGCAAATGTACAGGACCTTACCTAAAGCCAAAAAAATATCTAAAATGCCTTTAGAAAGGCAGAAAGGATGAAGGAAAAGACAAAGGAGCAGAAAACGGTGAACAAATAAACAGAAAAGAAGAGGCACAGCGTCAGAAAAGGAGGCGAAAACTGGAGGGAAAGTTGCGACAGAGGCAAAGCAGTACAGGAGAGTGATTAGAAGCGCTCCCTCTGCATCAAAGGAAAATAAGACACTGGTTTTCTATACCTACTTTCAAGTTCCCTGCCTGATCAAATGCTGTAGTTTTTTAATCTCACTGAGTCACAATTGTATGTAAAATCATAAAATGTGGATCACAGATGATAGCATTTAGGGTGAATTTTTCAAATGTGTTTCATTTTTATTGGAGTTTGCTTTGGTGGAAGTATAACTTATAATAAGAATGAAAATCAATGTGATCTGATTAAGGCAATCAAAGTAACATAGGAGGTTCCCTTTGAGTTGGACACAGATCTCCTGAATTGAAAAACAAACATAAATGTATAATTAAGGAAATTCTCAAACATACCCAAAGGTGGAGAGAACAGTAAAATAACTTCATGGGACTCATGGCCTGACTTCAACAGTGATCTCACTGCAGCCCTCCCCGACTAACACACACACACACACACACTCACACTCACTCACACTCGCTCACACACACACATGCCTCCTCTCACAGGGACAGCCAGGATGAGCAGCTGATGTGTTTGTGTGTGTAGATACAGAGTTCCTAGAGGAGAGACCTACACTCTAGCTGAACTGAAATGTTTTACAGTGTTGCTACAAGAAAAATGAGCCTAAAGCCCAGCAATACCAGCTCATTCAGCACTCTGGTGGAAATGCAATTTTCCACGCGAAACCCCCTGGATCAGTCTTTGTGGTGAGGGTCAGTGTTCCGTGTTTTCCCACATTCTCCAGGTGACTCTGATGCACTCACACTCTGAGGAACAATCGTGCTCCACGCTCAGGCATGTCTTATTCTGTGTGACCCCATGGACTGTAGCCCCCGGCTGCTCTGTCCATGGGATTCTCCAAGCAGGAATACTGGAGTAGGTTGCCATTTCCTTCTCCAGGGGATTTTCTGGACCCAGAGACTAAACCCAAATATTCTGCATTAGCAGGTGAATCCTTTACCACTGAGCCACCTGGGAAGCCCTTGAGAAGCTATGTTTGCAAGCAAATCCCACACATTAGGTCTTGTCACCTGTAAATACTTCGATATGCATTTCTAAGTGATATCACTGCACCAAACAGAGATAAGAATAATTCCTGAGAGCATCCAACCACAACTAGGGTAGTCACAGGTCCTGATAGGCCCAGGTCAGTCCAGTTTACTCCTGTTGTCTGGGAATAATTATTAAAATCACCCCTTTTCACCCTCAAAGTGCCCCATTTAGGATGACCCACTTTATACTCACTGTGCTGACCCTCAGTCTAAATTTCACAAACTTACTATACGATTCTTGGGTTCATTTGCTTCCTTTTGTGTTGTTTTAAAGGTGCTTTTTAAATTTTTAAATTATGTAAAACATCGCATGTTTCCAAAGTAAAGATTCATTTTGGTTCCCTCCACCCTAATCCCCCTCTCCCCAAAGGTAAGCATTTTTTTATTAGTTTTATTTATTCCTCACTTGTTTCTTTTTGAACCCATATACTGTTTTACTGGGTCTGTCTCTTCAACACTGTTCCATAGCTCAGGGTTCTGGGTACCGTTCCTCCAGGGGGATGTGTACAGACCATTCGCATCCCTTTTGCAGCTACAGGGTGACCCTTTGTGTGGAAGGAACAGCAACCAACTCCTACTGACAGACATCTGGATTTTTTACCATCTCTTGCTATTTCAAATAAGGCAGCAATAAGCAGCCATGGCATGCTGTCATTCTGTAATGATGCCAGCGTATCTTTGACATCCATTCCTGGAGATGGGGCTGCCAGATCAAAGGAAGAAGGCATACCTAATTTTTCCAGACATTGTGAAACACCCCAAGGGTGCCGGCAGTTGGTATCTCCACCAGCACCGATAAGCAGGCTGTTTCCCCACTGCCTTCTCTACGGGACATGTTGTCTGTCTTCGGGATATTTGCTTATCTGTAAGTGAGATGTGGTATCTCCATGCAGTTTGCTTGTTATCTTATTTACGTATAATGTATATACAGAATGTGTACCTATCAGAAACGCAGAGATGGTAAATTTTCACGAAATGAGCACACCCTTGTGATTAGCACACTGATGAAGAAATAGAAAACGTGACTAGCACCGTGGAAACCCCCGCCTGCTGACTTATTGAATTACAAACTGCATCTCTCTTACTTTGAGCAAGGGTAAGCTTTCCTTCATATATTTGAAGGCCATCTGTAATTTTTTCTGTGAAATTTTCTGTTTATATACGCTACTATTTTCCTACCAAATAGACCTCTGTATGATTCATAGGAAAACCACAAAGCTTTCAAGAAAAATGTGGCAGCAGAAGATAACATCAACAGGAAACAGTGAAGGGTAGAAACATTATAAAATAAAAAGACCTTTGGACCCACAAGCAAGAAGCAGGATGGGAAAACCACTCCGCTGTAAACACGGACTACACTTTAATCCCAGGGAGGAATTACGGGCTTAGAGGGCAGAATAAAGAGCTGTCAGGAACTGTTTCTAGAGACATGGGCCTGAGACCTAATCAAGGACCCAGCGCACATGCGGGGTTTAGAGTGGCTCTGCGTCTCCTGTGACCCCCTTTCGAGCGGGAGCATCTACAGAGGTTATCCCGTGCTGCCCCACGATTGTGAGCTGCACAGGCAGAGGGCAGGTAAGTCTTGTCTAGTCTGCAAGATTGAGAGGAACGTTACACAAGGACCTGTGTGTGAAGAAATGTCCTCGAGAAGTCTCAGCTGCGCCTAAGCTTGATTTGTTTATTTTTAAGTACTTATTTATTTGTTTGGCCCTGCTGGGTCTTCGTGGCAGCGTGCAGGACCTTTGGTCTTCCTTGCACCAAGCAGGATCTTTAGCTGCAGCATGCAACAGTTTAGTTCCAGCATGTGGGATCCAGTTCTCTGACCACGGTCCCCTGTATCGGGAGCTGAGAGTCTTAGCCACTGGATCTCCAAGGAAGTCCTAGGCTTGATTTGAATAGCTTGATCCTGAACCTCAAGCCTGAGCCTGATATCTTACTGCACAAAATTTGGGGGTGTTCTGAGGGGCGGGGGCTGAATGCATTTTGCATACGGATGGCATGTAGATGACAGCAACCAGAGGATATACAATATTGCATATTGTATTTTCCAAAAATGGCCACAATGACACTCCTGACCCTCACATGCCCTTGAAGAACTTTTTAGCTCTCCCAATCAAGAGATGGAGTCTAGATCTCCTCCCCTTGAACCTGAGTGGGACTTGAAGACTGTCTTAATGAATGGCAGACGTGACACAGGATGACTTCCAAGGCAAGGTCATTATAGGCAACATAATTTCCTCTGTCTCTCTCCCTCTCAGGACACTAGTGTTTGGAGCCCTGTGCCACCTGGGAGAAGTCTGAGACAGCCATGCTATGAGGAAGCACAGGCTTCCTCACACTGCTGATCCCACCAGAGAGTGTCAGCCAGAGCTACTCAGCTGAGCCACTCCAAGTTCCTGATTCACAAAACCCATGAGAAATGCTACTCAGGAGCCTTTGTTTTGAGATGCTAAGTTTCAGAGTTAATTATCACATAGCGCTAGAAAGCTGGAGAAGAACTGACTCATTGGAAAAGACCCTGATGCTGGGAAAGATTGAAGGAGGGAGGAGAAGGGGACGACAGAGGATGAGATGGCTGGATGGCATCGCTGACTCGATGGACAGGAGTCTGAGTGAACTCTGGGAGTTGGTGATGGACAGGGAGGCCTGGCATGCTGCAGGCCATGGGGTCGCAAAGAGTCGGACATGACTGAGCAACTGAACTGGCTGACTGAGGGAACTGGAAGAGATTTTGATCCCTGTTTGAAAAGTAAGAAAAAATAGAATCCTCTACTACATTTAAACTAAACTAAATCAAAATAAAACAGCCTCAGGAATGGTGGCTGAAAAACACTTCAAGTTTTAGAAACTATTCTGGAACACAAGAGGTGTTGGTTGACTGAACACACATCATCCGGAATTTAAAGTTACCTGACCGCCTCACACTCCAGTTTACAACTGTGAGACATGATGCCTGAATTTTCTAGTCAGCATTTATTTAACTGATATGAGATTTTAATTAAAATTAAGCTAGGCTTAAAAAAAAATCAATTGAGGATGACCAAGAATGAGAACAACAGTTCTCAACAATGAGAACAATCTCTAATGACAAGGAGCCCTTGGAGAGTTTGGGCGGCAGAGCGGTGGGGCCTGCCTTGAGCTTCACAGCGGCCCCCCAGGCTGCCGTGTGGAAAATTCGCGGGGAGGGGGCTTGTGAGGAGGCAGAGAGCAACCCCCCACCTGCAGAGGTCCAGGTGGGAAACCCCCGCACTTGGACCAAGGGGTCAGATTCTGGCAGAGCTGACTAGCTGCTGCTGCTAAGTCGCTTCAATCGTGTCTGACTCTGCGACCCCGTAGACGGCAGCCCACCAGGCGCCCCCATCCCTGGGATTCTCCAGGCAAGAGCACGGGAGTGGAGTGCCATTGCCTTCTCCGAGAGCTGGCCAGACTTCCTGGAAAATGGTATGCGGGGTGGAGAGAAAAAGAAGAGTCAAGAAAGACGCTGAGGCTTTTGGAAGCATGGAGAAGGACTGCAGACGGAGAAGATTCAAGGGGAGAGCTCGGAGCGCGTGGTGTGAGAGTCACTAGAGGTGACGAGGGCGCTGAGCTGCATCTCTCGAGCTATTAATGCGATGGAGCCCGTTTCCCAGGACCCCTTCCCCAGGCGCCCGGGTGGGTCACCGATGGTCTGTGCCGAGTCTGGCAGGGGCACATGAGGCAGCATCTGGGGTCTGGACGGGCCCAGCCGCACCGTGGCCACCGGGCACCCAGGCAGGAGGCAGCCCCTCCCCACCCCCCCCAACTCCCCTCCCCGCTCTGCCTGCAGCTCAGGTGCCTGCAGCTCTTCAGCAGGCCCTCCTGCGGCCCAGGTCGGAGGCCCTGAGAGGCAGACGTGGCCGCAGTTTGTCCAGCTCGCTCCCACTCCGGGTTCTGCCCTTCTTCCCAAGCGCAGGTACAGCATCCATGGGCTCCCCAACCACCACCCCGGGGTCAAAGCCAGCAGCTCTTCACAGACGCTTCAACAGCTCCCATCACTCGTAGTGGTTCTGCCCTTCTGATGAGACTCTGATACAGCATCCAAGTGAGATACCGAGTAGGTGCTGGCTGTGAGTCTCAAGTTCAAGGGAAATGGTCCCCAATGGGTGTTAAATTGGGGAAGTGTTGCCACGTGACTGGTATTTAAAGCCATGAGCCTGGGTTAGATCACCCAAAGAAAGCTTTCACGTAGGAGAGGAGGTCCAGTGCTCTGGGAGCTCCATGGTACACAGGTGGGGTCAGGAGGGAACAGCCAAGGAGACCGAGAGCCACCAGTGAGACGGAAGGAAACCCTGGGCACTCGTGGTTCAGGCGAAGGAGGAACGGTGGGAGGGGGCTGAGCTCGACCAAGTCAGCTGAGATGAGTTTGGAGAAGGGACTGCCATGCCTGAAGGTATTATTCTTGACATTGTCCAGAGAGGTTTGCGGAAGTGGATGAGCGAAGTCTGATCACAGCAGGTTCAAGAGGAAATGGAGTGAGAGAAAGTGGAGAAAACTCTTGAGAAATTTCTTCGTGAAGGAAGGCAGAAAAATAGTGAGGGAAAAAATATCGATAAAAATTTTGTTGTTGCTGTTGTTCTTTAGGAGGGGAGAAACAAAGCCTGCTTACTTTCCGGTGGGAATGACCCAGTAGAGAAGGGGCTTGACTGCTGGAGGCGGGTCTTGAGAAGTGACAGTGATGCTGACGGGGCTAGTTCCTGGGGAGGCCGCTGGCTGGCCCCAGGAGCCTGGACACCTGGAGAAGGGGCAGGAACGCAGGGTCAGGGGCTTCCTGACCAGATGTGTGCGAGGGTCTGGGTGGTCCCTTCTGATGACCTGCTTTCTCAGTGAGCAGACCCAAAGCCGTCAGCTGAGACTGAACATGGGGGAAAGATGGCGGGGGGTTCCAGAGAGAAAAGGGCACAGCAGGTCTCTGTAGGCAGCAGGAGAGCGCACGGACCCCAGGACATACAGGATGTTCTCCAGGCAGCCTCGAGGCCCACCCGGGGATGCTGGTCGTGAACGTGGAGTGAGAGGGTGTGATGAGAGTGTGCAGGAGCCATGCTCAGCTGTGCAGTCGCGGAGCAGAGAAAACAAGGGCAGGGAGGGCGAGAGGGGGCGGACCTGTGGCCTTGCTGACTGAGAAGGATGAAGAAGAGACGCCCGGGTGAGGGCCAGGGTGT
Organism: Aepyceros melampus; assembly: GCA_006408695.1. Lineage (NCBI taxonomy): Eukaryota > Metazoa > Chordata > Mammalia > Artiodactyla > Bovidae > Aepyceros > Aepyceros melampus. The sequence continues at coordinate 175,384 of SJXQ01010568.1, forward strand.
CCCCAAGACAGTGACTGTACCAACTGGCGGCAGAACTTTAATTGGGCGAAGAGGGAAGACAGGGCATGGGTGTGGAGAACAGGTGACCGAGTCCGTGGAGTGAAGGTCGCACTGGGATCAGAGGATTGTGGGGCTCAAGGTGCTGGGCGGGTCGACGGGGATGGAGGTGGGAAGTGGGAGGCAGGAGATGAAAGCCAGGGGAGGTGAGGACATGGAGGTGAGCGGCTGGCCGAGCGTGGAGGACAGGATTACGGGGAATAGGAATGAGAGGACCCGAGGGCCAGGGCACAGCAAGGATCACAGACAGGGGCCCTGAAATCAACAGCAGGTAACAAGCAAAAAGTGCTGAAAGGAGCGAAAGTGATCGGGAGCTCAAAGGATCCTGAAAGGAAGGGTCGTGAGTGTCGTGAGCCCCTCCCTACCTCTGCTGTGGGAGGGGCCCTGCTGTACAGGGTGGGACACGGGACCCTCGTGGGGACAGAGGAGAGGGTGGTCTGCTAGCCACACGCCCTCACAGCTGGGGTGACAGATACAAACAAGGGCACCGGAACACCGAGACGAGTCCTGAGAGCCTCGAGGCACAAGCTGACCGTCTGCGGGCGCGAGGAGGAGGCAGGTTTTGGTGGGGCTCTGCCACGAATGCTTATGAACCTGGATTCATCTTTGGGCGCCACTCATGTGAGTGAAAAGAGGGAGACAGAATAGAAGATTTCCTAGGGTGACCTTTAGTCCATAACACGAGGTTCTATGGGCCTCCTGGGTGGTACTAGTGGTAAAGAATCCAGCTGTCAATGCAGCAGATATGAGACACAGGGCTGACTCTTGGGCTGGGAAGATCCCCTGGAGGAGGGCATGGCAACCCACTCCAGTGCTCTCGCCTGGAAAATCCCCATGGACAGAGGAGCCTGGCGGGCTGCAGTCCACGGTGTTGCAGAGTCCGACACGACTGAAGCGATTTAGCACATGGGCACGCATGAGGTTCTATCCCGTTTGCCCAAGTGCCACAGGACCTTCAGGTCACCACAGCCATGCCCAGCTCACCCAGGCCCCAGACACACAATATGAGCAGACCACCCCTTATGACTCCTTCCTTCCACCAGCCCCTTCTGTCGGATCTCGTCACCAGCTTTCCTTCCCTGCTCGCCTTGATCCTCAGAGCCACACACCTCTCGTCTTCCTGGGGTCTTAACGTTCTAGAAGGGCTTCCCTGGTGGCTCAGCTGGTAAAGAATCCGCCTGCAATGCGGGAGAACTGGGTTCGATCCCTGGGTGGGGAAGATCCCCTGGAGAAGGGCATGGCAAACCACTCCACTATTTCTGCCTAGAGAATCCCCATGGACAGAGGAGCCTGGTGGGCTACAGTCCATGGGATTGCAAAGAGTCAGACACAACTGAGCAACTAAGCACAGCGCGGTAATGCTCTAGATTCTGGTTCCCCATCTCCATCTCAGCCCTCCAGGATCAAGGTCAGGGCTACCTCCAAAAGCCTCACATCTCCCATGGTCTGGACCCTCTCTAGGTGTCTCACATGTCTTTGCTTGCACAGGGCAAGAAGCATTTTCTGCCCTCTCTCTACACAGACACCCCCCCCCCCAATACACACACACACAAAGTGCAAGGGTCTTGGATGGGGCTGGCTCTTCTAAATATCCTGAGATACCGAGTGTGGTGTGGGCAGCATGAGCCCAGCTCTCAAGGTGGCGTCTCTCCTCCACCGTGCGTGTTCTTTCCCTCAAACCCGCTCCTCGACCAAAGCAGTGCTTTTTCAGCCCGAAATTTGGCCAAGTTCCAAGAGGGTCATGGGCCTTCTCAGGTCCAGCCAAGGACGGACCTCTTAAGGGATTCCATGGGCCCTCTGAGGGTTTCCTAACTTGTCCAGGATCCTTTCCATGGGAATTTTATTTCTTCCTTTCTAAAGACAAAGAGAGAGCTTCCAGAAAGCAGACACCATCTGCCTTCATTTCAGGGAAGAGAAATCCCCAGGACAGAGAAGGGGAAAGTCCCATTTCATGACAAAGACCTCTTCCTGGGACCCTTGTCTTTTCAGTTCATATCCACATATCCCACAGCCTCCCCTCCTCCAAGATGTGTCCTCGGAATTCCACTGCTCTGCTCTGCTTGTACCCTGCCCGTGTATCTACCTGAGACTGTGGAATTAGGCCGCAAGATGACGGTCTCAGCTTCTAACTCAACCACATGTAATCAGTGTTACTAACGACACATTTTAATACTTAATGCTTCTCAGGAACATATAAGTTAACACAAGTGGCATGCTTTCTTTTTTTTTTTTTCTAATTATTTACGGGCTATGCATTTTGTGTAGTCATCGGCTGTCTTTAAAGGCAGCGCTGACATTTCCCGTGGCTGGAGACTGCTCTGCACAGCAGCTGGTTATCTGATCTGTCTGGTTAACAAGTTCCTCTTTGACATTTAATAAACTGCAGTGATTTCACATTTAGTTATTTCCCCCACGTGCTTAAAGAGGGCAAAGAACCATATAAAGGCCATCTTAGATGACAATTACAGAGGCAATTTGTTATGGATAAGCAGAAAGTAAAAAGTTATCTTTTTTACTTGGCTTTTTTTTTTTAATTTACATCTTCAACTTTTCTTTGGAAATACATGATCTTATTCTAACATTTTTGCTGTTTACAGTATTTGTCATCAACTGCTTTAGTTATGGTTTTATCTCTTAATGATAAAGATGTTGTTAAATAGAGGGCAAAAAGCAAAGTTTTCTTGCTTTCTTTTTTATGGAACTAGAGCTCCTTAAATCAGAATAGACTTGAGTTTTCCAATAAACCCTCCCCTCAGTGAATGTTCATGGGAGCTCTACACATTCAATCGGTTGACATTTCAGAACATACTGAAAGAAAAGCATAATTCAAGGTCATCAGTTTGCCTAGATCCTCAAACACTAAGTCTCTGGCAATTTGATTTTATGCTAGAAGAGATTTAGATAGTAAAGCCAAGCATATCTTTCTGACTCCTCTTCCTCCAAAGGAAAACATACCCCAAAGCAGCCCAGCAAAACACCCCAAATAACAGGCCACACCATATGAGGATTCTTATTTTTCCACAGTCACAGTTATAGAAAGGATAAAACTTTTTAAAGGCTCAAACGTTCCTTTCTAAAAGCGTGTTTTCACTGGTGTTTTGCTTCACAGGAAAGTTTCAATCCTAAGCACTTACTTACCAGGCTTGCATCTGGCCAGCGCCTTGGAGAGGCTCCACTTTGCTCTGAGGTTGTGTCTGACGCTTAATGCATAAAATTCAGCCAGTTCCTCTGCCTGGTATTATGACTTGGTTTACCCCTGTGGCTCCATGACAGGCCGGAACCCCAATCCCTTCTTTCTGCAAAGTCTTCAAATGACTTTCTCCCTCATTCTCCTCTTCTTCACTGCAGGCCACGATGAAAACCACACAATTCCAGTTTACTTGTGCAGGAAAAGGTGTCAAACATACATGTGTCAAGCAAAGTAAGCGTCATCGATCGCAAAAGGAAGTAGAAGCTTCCTCAAGTAGTTGCAGTAACCCCGCAGCGGGGTATTTGTCAAAGCAGTAAGCTTTTTCAAAAACGAGAATGACATGCAAGTGTGGGCAGGAGCACTCCTGCCAGCCGAGAGAAAACAGCCGGAGGGTAACCAGACCCGGCGGCTCTGACAATTAATCCAGTGACAGGAAGTGCGCTGGTTTGGCTAACGCTGGAGAAACATGGCCTCTGATGGAGCCCAGATGTCACACTGATTACACACGGTGCGGAAACTGGTGGCTTATTCTGACAGTCACTCAAGGGAACATACGGAATGAGAGGGCCCCAACTGAAAAGCCATCTCAGGCCTAATTATTTCACTTTTGTAAAGTCCAAAAGCGCCATTCTGTTCTTATTCTCTTCTGTTCTTATTCCCCGCAGTGTTACCTTCGTCCTCGCAGACACTTTAACGTTGTAAACGTACTCTAATGAGGTTTAACTGTTAAACAATCAGTATTGACACATGAATTTTTGTTTTCCTAATGTTCTGGCATTCTCTACAGTGATATCATAAGCAAAAGATATGACAGGGTTTACTCTGACAACCTCTATTTGAAAAATATCTTACAACTGGGGGAAAAAAAAAAACAAAAAACTTCCATCTCTCCCCAGAGCAGATTTGCCCACTTGCCACATAAAATACAGGCAGATGGTGAGTGGTAGTGAGAAGCTCAGTTTCTTCCAATCCTTACTATGTTCGTTTATTTTCCTTTATGCCATTTTTACAAACGTGAGCACAGCCAGGAAATTAGTAACAACCTGATCCAAAAGAAAACCAGAGAGGCTGCCCCCAACCCTTTCAGACCTGGCATTTCCTGGGGCTTGGGGAACTTTGTGTTTAGAGAACTCCGACCCTCCACCAGGCAGAGCCCAGCGTGTCACCTGTGATAAGGTCGAGTGAAATCCACAACAGACGCTGACGGGACAAAGCCAGTGGAATAGTAGGCAGGAGAAGAAATATTTGAGGAGTGTTCCCTGAACTTTGCGTAGCATGCCTTTGGTGGAAAACAACACTCAGGTAAATGAAAATAAATTCAAAGATAAGAACACACGGAGGCTCCACTTGTCAGAAACTTACCTGTTCAAGATGATTCCTGCGGTTTTCCATTTACATGCTAGTACAAGGTCATGTGAGGTAGCACATTTAGCAGAAGACTTGGCATCAATGACCATTTTACCCCTCATGTTGTCTCCAGTCAGTAGCCTGTCTTATTACATTATCTTTGTGTGTTTGTGTGTGTGTGTGTGCGCGTGTGCTCAGTCACTTCAGTCCTGTCTTACTCTGTGTAATCTGGTGGACTGTAGCCCACCAGGCTCCTCTGTCCTTGGGATTCTCCAGGCAAGAATACTGGAGTGGGTTGCCGTATCCTCCTCCAGGGAATCTTCCCAACCCAAGGGTCAAACCTGATTCTCATCTCCTGCATTGGCAGGCAGGTTCTCTACCACAAGCATCAATGGTAAAGCCTCATTATCTGTTTACTAAGCACAAAGCCAGGAATCTTTGTGGATCGATACCAAGATTCTAAGATAATTATCTTATTGGTTTTCACTTATTATTTTCCTCAGGGCATGTTTACGGTCTTATTTCCTAGAAGTATTTTAGTTGCATGAAAATTCATAAGACACGCTCTACACATGTTTCATGATGTCACTGGATGGTCAGTTCTTATTTATGCCTGAATGCAGGTTGTTCATTGAAAATATTTTTCAGGCCTGGTGGAAAACCAAGAGGAATTTTGGCAAATGTCTCCTGGAGCTTTGAAACCTAATGAAATACTGTACAATGAAGCATTGTTTGCAATTGTGACTTAACTACATTCTTAACTGCTTTTGTATTTATCTGAGCTGTAAACAGCTTCCAAAGTTCAGACTACCTCACAGAGAGAACTCTGATTTCCTCTGCATTCCCTGCTCTGCTTCTGCAGTATTTTCTCTTCTTCAGCCTTCTATTCCCTTTTTCTTATGAAGGTCACCTCTCCCTCTCGGCCATGTCCAGGATTTATTCCACTCCCTGATATTTTCTAAGTCAGATAGAGAAGGATGCCACTTGTTGCCTCTTTTCTACTTATTCTATACTATTTTCTTTTGAAGCAATTATAAGGGAGACACTACTCCTAAAGATTTCAAACAGCAGTGAAGCATGAGGGAAGGGGAAGGGCGCAACCTCTAAGAGAATGACATAGCCATAAGACACGGCCCAGTGGGCTAGAACCGTTGAGGTCCAAGAGGCGGAAGAGTTCCTTCCACTGGCCTGTGAGCCTCACACATTAGCATCATTGCAATACGTTAGCATAAGCTAAGTGACACCTAACGGAGCCATGAAAGTCCCGAAGCCATCAAAGATCAAAAGGTGGGCAGTGGTCCAATTTCTAGAAATCTATCCCTCCTCCCAAATCGTTGGAATAATCCTCTTGCTCATTAGCCTATGAAATTACTCTGTCCATAAAAACTAGTCACCCCATATTTCAGACCTCTCACCTTTTGAGATGCTCCACACTCTGTCCATGGAGTGTGCTTCTCTCTAAACAGATCCGCTTCTTATCTGTCACTTTGTGTCTCACCGAGTTCTTTCTGTGATGAGACATCAAAGACCTGAGCCTCATTAAGTCCTGAGATCAGTTGTGTGAAATCTCACTTAAAAGACTGTGGGTTCAAGTCCGAGTTTCACGATTTCAGTAGTAGTTGAACTCATTTATTGTTCTTCTTTCCTAAATATTTTTCTCTCTTTAAAAGTAACAAGCCTCACTGAGGACTTCCCTGGCAGTCCAGTGGCTAAGACTCTGCACTCCTGATGCAAGGGGCCCAGGTTTGATCCCTGGTCGGGGAACTGGATCCCACATGCTACAACGAAGACCTGGTGCAGCCTAATCAATAAATTAATTAAAAGACTACCTTCTAAGGAAAAAACAAACAAACTAATAAGGCTCATTGTACAAAACTTGGATATTGCAGAAAGTCCAAAGTACAAAACTTGATCATGCAAATCACCCACATGCCCATCAACCAGAGATAATCATTCTCAGTGTTTTCTCCCAGTCCTTTTTCTCTACACGTAGTTACTCTTCATAAGATTCGGAGAGTGTTGTGTCCTCCTTTTTCCACCTACCTTTGTATTTGTAAGTATTTACATCCCCACCTTCTTCAAATGTGGTTTTAATTTCAACACAGTTCTCACAGGGTATTTACTTCTGTCCCACAGGAGTCATTTACAATATTCCCAGTTTTTCATTATTTTAAATGATCTTGTTGGAATGTCTTTCTAGACATTTTAAAACCCTCTTTATCTTCGTCAAAACAACCAATTAGGACGTCCCTGGGGATCTGATGGCTAAGACGCTGCACCGAATGCAGGGGGCCCAGGTTCCATCTCTGGTCAGGGAACTAGACCCCAGGTGCCGCAACTAAAGATACTGCGGGCCCCAGTGTGCGAAATAAATAAATGAACTGGCCAAATAAATAAACATTAAAAATAAGAGCAACAACAAAAAGCCATCAGGCCAGTCCTTCCCTGTTCATACATGCCTCAGTCCCCTGTGAGGTGAGAGCTGCCTCTACACTTCCGTCAGCTGAGGGGCCCAGACAGATTCTGTCACTTGCCTGAGGCCACAAAACTAGTTGTCTGAAATGCAGAATCTGATTTTTTCCCTGCTTTCTCCGCATCTCATACTCTAACAGTAAATCTGTCCTTTTGAACTGTCTGTTTTTAAACCCATTTGTTTTCATTCTGTACCAGCACTTGCCCCCCAGTTCCAACCCCTTCCTTGTAGCCACACCCCAAAGTCCCTTAGATGGGCTTCCTGCCGCTGGACCCCATTGTTCTAACCCCTCAAAACACACCACTGCCAGATGGGTCTTCCTTTAAGCCACTCACCCAGCTAGCCTCATAGACTCTTTAGTGAAGCCCTACGTGAAACAAGAACACTGCCCAGCTCCCAAAGCCCACTTTCCCTTCCAGCCTTCCTCATTCACTGCACACTTCCTTATCTGCTCCCCACCCACTCCTGACTTCCTGCCATCTCCTTGTACTCTGTAGCCCAAGCAGAATATTCTTGTTTCCCCTCTTCTCTTCAAACTCTACTCAGTCTTCTAAGGCCCAGACAGGTCTCATTTACTCCATGAAATAGAGTGAGCATCCCATTGGATTTGAAGTTGGCCAACTTGAGTTCACAGCTTTGCTCTGCCAATTTTGCTGGGAGATTTGAGGCAGGGGGAGTCAACTTTTCTGAGTCATTTCTGCATATGTAAAGGAAAATACCTGGATGCTGGGAAAGTTGAAGGCAGAAGAAGAGGGTGACAGAGGATGAGATGGTTCGATGGCATCACTGATGCAATGGACATGAACTCGGGCAAAGTCCAGGAGATGATGAAGGACAGGGAAGGAAGCCTGGCATGCTGCAGTCCGTGGGGTCACAAGAGTTGGACACAACCTAGCATCTGAACAACCACCACCATCCACACTCTGAACCAGTTCAGTATCCACGCAGACGAGCACTGATTACATCCTGTCCTGAGACTCTCTCACTGTTTCATGCATGGTGATCACTTTCCCTCATCTTCGCTGTGAAGTGTCTGAATTCCATGCAGTCTCTTGCCTCACCTCCATAACCCCCAGAGTCCAGCACAGCATGTCCTTGTCAGACTGCTGGCCTAATCCTCGAGTTCCAGTTGGATTCGAGTCACATGGGACATAGAGTCCCAGCCTTCTGTCAGTCTTTTGGAGTAGGAAAGCCTTACCCTTTGGGGAGTCCTAGAAGACACAGGTCAAGGGTAGTATCCACCTTTGTGAGTCTGTGAAAATGTACTCTCATATTGGATCTTGCCTCTCAGAGAGAGAGTTTCCCTGCATTTTCACAGTAACCCTTATTTACTGTACTAAGTAAAATCAGAGAACAGAGGCAAGGAAGTCCTGTAGACATTCGGGAACCAGACCCAGACCGTGGACATGTTTATCCGAAAGGTCAGGGAACCTAATCACGAAAGATGGTTCACTGATGATCTGCTTGTAAATTACTCATTGAGTCTGAGATTCATTCCTCAGCTTTGATTATCTAGAGACCTAAGCACAGTTTCCCCTAATAGGTCCACCCCTGAAAAGGCCAGGTCCAGCGTAAAGGTTAGGGTTAGTCACAAGAAATGGGGTTTAGGTTAGAGTTAAGGGTTAGCACTGCATTTGGGTTTAGGGTTCAGGTTACAGCTGGGGTGTGGTTAGCGTCAGAGTAAAAGTTCTGCTTTGGGGGAGGACTCGGTTTAGAGGCGCAAATGCAGAATCATGGTAGAGTTAGTGTTAGTGTGAACGCAGGTTGGGGGTTGGAACTAGGCTTAGGGTTAAGGCGACAGGTTAGGGTTGGAGTTAAGGTTAGGGTTAAGCTAGATTCCTGGATATAAAGGATGATTTTAGTAAAAGTTGTGCTTTAAAATTCTACTTTGTATGGTTAAGGACACATTTTTACCAACTTCCCAGGAACTAGTACAGCACTTTAGAAAGAGCCTTCACTCTACAGCATTCCGAGATCAAATGCAATATACAGTTTCCCATAGTTCATCAGAGTGCTTTTTAAATCTCTAATCCTGAAAATTAAAAAAAAAAAAAAAACTCTGGTGAACTATGGAAAACTGTATATCACATTTGACCTTGGAATGCTGTAGTGTGAAGATTAACTCTCTAATCCTAAAAGGGCTTCCCTGGTGGCTCAGATGGTAAAGAATCTGACTACAGTGTGGGAGACCTGGGTTCGATCCCTGGGTCAGGAAGATCCCCTGGAGAAGGGAATGACAACCCACTCCAGTCTTCTTAACTGGAGAATTCATGAACAGAAAAGCCTGGCAGACAGCAGCCCATGGGACTGCACAACTGAGCAACTAGCAATCCCAAAAAGGCAAGTCCCACTTTTAATGTCACTGTTAACACCCTGAAGATCAGCTTGCAGACTGTGTCCAATTTGTACTGCCCTCTTCTCCTCCTGATATGCTGAACCCCTAGAGAAAAGCTGACATCACTCAAGAAAAAAAGCTGTGATCTGGAATTCACTTACATTTTACCCCAAAACTATATTTTAAAATAAACACCATATACTTTGAAGTGCTGGTCATTTGTCAAGCACCATAAACAGAAACCACAGCTGTTCTCACGAGAATCACACCCCAAATTGTTCGATGTGCTCACATCTGCATTTCCAGCCCAAACTTCTTTCTCAAACTACAAAGCTGGATTTCTAGTCAAATCACAACTGGTTGGAGAGTGAGCCCGTCTCCACTGCCCTCACTCAGCACACCGGCTTCTCATTCTCTTCCATTCTTCTCAGTGGCAACACCATTACTGAGGATCCAAAACAAAAGCTTCCTCAAACTCTTCCTCACCTCCCACCATCCCCTCCTGCTGTAGAAATTCTCAGATCTCCATGGCATCTTCAATTAGGCCCTTATCATCTCTTGCTTAAATCATTGCAACAGCCTCTTAAATAGCTCTCTATTAACATTCCTACGTTCAAGCTCTTCCCCTCACATTGTCAGCAAACGTGACATTTTTGTCATGTGACCACCAGGCTTCCCTGCAGGCTCAGCGGTAAAGAATCCGCCTGCAATGCAGGAGACCAGGGTTCAGTCCTTGTGTCAGGAAGGTCCCCTGGAGAAGGAAATGGCAACCCACAGTGGTATTCTTGCCTCGGAAATCCCATGGACAGAGGAGCCTGGCGGGCTACAGTCCATGGAGTCACGAGAGTTGGAAACGACTAAGCGACTATACAAACCACTATCAGCCACAGCTGAAAAGTTGCTAAATTCCCTCCCAGAGCCTCTGCTTCGGGGACCCCCTCAGTTTGCTTCCTGGGAGTTTCCAGCCCTGCTCTGCACCCCGCACCCCTTGCACGTGTATCACACTTCACTGCACTCACACTTATGCTTGTCTCGCAGGAGTGGACGGCAAGCTTCTGGAAGCTGAGACAGTCTCATTCACTGCTGCACCACCGGTGTCCTGAACCACGCCTGGCACCCAGGGAGTGCCCACAAAATTTTGCTGAGAGAAAATAAAAATAACTCCCGGAGATCCTCTTTATATATTAGCGCATCCAGTCCCAAAATAAAACTTATGCTGTGCAAGGCTTCTTTAAAAAGCACACCCTGCATCTTAACAGGAAGTTACAGATGAATAAACAGCTGACAGAACGAACTAAATAGCATCCAGTGAATCAGCAGTTGACCATTCAGTGGCTGTTAACTAGACACAGGGAGCGAGCAGATGGGAACAAAAGTTCACTCTCACCGCCAGCGGGCTTTGCAAGATGCTCCAAAGCTCCATGCAGAGGGACATCCGCACATCTCACCCCAGGGGGAAGACTGGACACAGAAGCAGACCATAGCAGACAAGACACTGCCGGGATCGCTGAATGCAGAATTTGATTCATACCAAACTAGTGGCCACAGAGCGTCCTTCACACCCTGTCTTGTCCGCTCGTGGAGCAGGGAGCCTGGTGTGTGGTTTTTAGTTGACGTTTGTGAGAAGATGACAACTCTAGGGACAGTACACATTTCTGTAACCTCTGGGTGTCTGCCCTGCAACAGAACTAAAGAGGCGGTGGGGTGCTGTGTTCACAATTTTAAAATCAGAGAGTTCAGCTGCCCTGTGCATTACAGAGCTGAAGGCCCAGGAGACATAGCCCTGGGCATATGCCTACAGCCTGAAGCTTTCTCTCCTAGGAAAATGCTGACCTTTATTTACTATGCATTCGAGCTAAGTCACTTCACTTGTGTCCAACTCTTTGGAACCCTGTGGATCATAGCCCTCCAGGCTCCTGAAATTCTCCAGGCAAGAACACTGGGTGGGTTGCCACGCCCTCCTCCAGAGGATCTTCTCAATCCATGAATGGAGCCCCGGTCTCTGGTATCTCCTGCACTGGCCCTCGGGTTCTTTACCACCAGCGCCACCTGGGAAGTCCCTTATTTAGAACAGGGGGGCTTACTGAGAACTTCCACTGACAGCTTCCACTTGGGAAGCTGTGTGTGTCTGTCTGTGGTCAGAGGAAGCAGAAGCGGATGAGAGGGGGAGCCAGTATACAAAGGGATCCTGGCCAGACTATGTGAATATAGACTCTGACCACAAAGCTCCATCTAGTCAAGGCTATGGTTTCTTCTGCGGTCATGCATGGCTGTGAGAATTGGGCCATAAAGAAAGCTGAGCGCAGAAGAATTGATGCTTTTGAACTGTAGTGTTGGAGAAGACTCTTGAGAGTCCCTTGGACTGCAAGGAGATCCAATCAGTCCATCCTAAAAGAAATCAGTCCTGAATATTCGTTGGAAGCTGAAGCTGAAAGTCCGATACTTTGGCCACCTGATGAGAAGAACTGACTCATTTGAAAAGACCCTGTGCTGGGAAAGACTGAAGGCGGGAGGAGAAGGGGATGACAGAGGACGAGATGGTTGGATGGCATCACTGACTCAATGGACATGAGTTTGAGTAAACTCCGGGAGCTGGTGATGGACAGGAAGGCTTCGCTTGGCGTGCTGCAGTCCTTGGGGTCGAAAAGAGTCAGACACGACTGAGCGACTGAACTGAACTGAACTGACCCACAATCCCTCCAGCAACCAGGCCCGATCGATGCGGAGGATGTGGACCCGTGCATGCAAGCTTCCTAAGGTCAGGGGTGGCGCCCCTCCCGCGCCGCCGCCGGCTCCGCGTGTTCTCCCGTGGTGGTGGCGGTGCGGGGGTCTCCGTGGATTTCACGCCGGGGTGACTGCAGAGACCCCACTGCTTACTGCGACGGAAGCAGGACGCGGCGCGGCGGGGCGGGGCAGCGGGCGGCCCTAGAACTGGAAGGGGGCACTTCCGTTTGGGTAGGAGTCGTCGGCACGCAGGTAAAAGCCTGGGGGCCGCGGGAGAGAAGGGGAAGGAGGTTAAGAACGCGCCCCGCGGGCNCCACCTGAGAACCTCCGAGAGCGGAGGAGGCGCTGACCCCCACCTTCTCTTTCTGCCTCGGGTCTTCCCTTCTCCTCCATCACCAGCCCTCCGGAGCCGGACGTCAGCCGGTTAGCCCGTCTCCGCACACCCCGTCCGTGTCCCGCCCCGCATCAACCCCACCACCTCGCCCACAGGAATCAGATCCAGAGCCCGGCAGTAACTCCAGGGAACCAGTTCCAAGGCAGAAGCATCTCAGCGGATGAAGAGAAGGCCTCCCCGACTCCCGGACCTGCGGCCCTCGCCCTGGCTGGTGACTTGACTTTAGCCTTCCTCCCGAGCGGCCTCTCCTGTCCCTCGGCATTGCCCCAGGAGATGATTCAAGTCTGATTTCCTCAGCTTGCAGTCCATTTGAGGGAGCGCTCGTTCAGCAGCCTGTCCACTGTGACTGACCCCTGGCCCCTGACTGACGCCTTCCAATCTCCAGAGGCAGCTCTGTGGTGTCACTGGGGAAAGAATTAGCATCACTTTAGTTCAGCAGAGCCAGGGCCTTCCTGATAAGTTCAGCGCAACACCAAAGTGAACCCCAGAAACACCACGGGAACTCGTGGACAAGAAGGACTGTAGGTCTTTTTCCTGGTGATCAATCCCACCCCGTAGTAACCAGATATGCACACCCGTTGTTAGATTAGTCTTCATTAGCAAACTGCGTTTTCCTACCAGGGTTTCAAAGACCATCAGTGGATCTTGCTTCCTGAAACGTTAAATGGAAATGTTGATAGGGATAGAATAGGGTAGTTATACAGGCATCTGGGCTTCCCTGATGGCTCAGAGGTAAAGAATCTGCCTGCAGTGCAGGAGACCTGGGTTCTATCCCTGAGGAGGAAAGATCCCCTGGAGAAGGGTAAGGCAAGCCACTCCAGTATTCTTGCCTGGAGAAGTCCACAGACAGAGCAGCCTGGTCGGCTACAGTCCGGAGGGTCGCAAAGAGTCGGACACGACTGAACAACTAGCACACATACAGGCAGCTGTAGAAGTCCCAGTAGGGGACTACAGATAGAGAGGGCAACCCAAGAAACTTTGGGAGACCACTGTGAGTTAGTGATTGTTCAAGAAGGCTATCAGAATATCGTGGAAGGAAACAGGCTTGCTTAACTATAAAAACATAAATAAAAGTGTGAGATATGCCCCAGATCATTAGGTGGAAGAAAATACCACCACCCTTCCACTGATTTGAGTAAGTGCTATCATAATCCTAGTTTGACTTCAGAGGGTCAGACACTCTTCTGCGAGGTATGAAGGAGGAACTAGTGATAGAAGCCTTGCGTCTCCTCAAAGAAGGTTATCTTTTCTTCTCCCCACTTTGATTATAAAACTGTCGCCCACTTTAGTCTCAGGGCTGAGCCCCCCATCTGCCCACTTGCCTATCTCACAAGCATCCTATATTAATAAATCTATTAATAATCTATTTCTTGCCTATCTCTGTGCCTCTCACTGAATTCCTTCTGTGCTGAGATACAAAGATCCTGAGTCTCAGTAAGTCCAGACACCAAGTAAGTGAATCTAATTAAAAGATTAGGGGTTCGAGTCCCAATCTGAGGTTTGACCTGGAGAAGGGCAAGTATGAGTCCTGGCCGTATGGGTTCAAGTCCCATTCTGCGTTGCATGATTTCAATGTGATTGGTTTTTAAAGGCTTCCAAAATCTGTTCCCATAGTGGCTCTCTAAATTCACCTCGTAATCCTCTACAATCCTGAATCAGAGTCTGATTTCAGTCTAAATCATTTCTACAAATATTTATTGAATGCCCCAGGCACTACAGTATGTATTACAAGTAAATAAGACAAAGTCCCTGCCCTAAGGGAGCTTAGGACACATCAGGAGAGTCAAACACATAAGTAACTATAACATAATCTCAGTAAAAATAATCAGTAACTTTACTGAGTGCTTCATATAGTCCAGACACCATTCTAAGCCTTTCATATCCATTCCTTTAATTCTTACAGTACACCTACCAGGTAGGTATCATCAGTGAAACAGGAGGGAAGGGGGCAGGGAGCAACCCTTTAAAAAAATAATATTACAAGGACATTACTTAAATTGATGAGAACCAGTATTCCAAGATGGTGGACACATTGAATGAGTTGACTTCCACTAGACCTTGAGTCTCGATATACACTCATGCATGCAGTGTTTGTGCTCAGTCGTGTTTGACTCTTTGTGACCCCATGGACTGTAGCGTCCCAGGCTCCTCTCTCCATGGAATTTTCCAGGCAAGAATACTGGAGTAGGGTGTCATTTCCTCCTCCAGGAGATCTTCCTGACCCAGGGATCGAACCTGAGTCTCCTGGATCTCCTGCATTGGCCGGCAGATTATTTACCACTGTGCCCCCAGGAAGCCTCATTATAGCACTTCAGCACACTAAATAACACACCCAGAGGTGCCATGACAATTCCAAGGCCAACCATAAAGGTAAAAAAGCAGGCAGTGGCCCAATTCCTGGAAATTCCCACCCCTTCCCCCAAATTGTGGAATACTCCTCCCACTTATTAGCCTGTGAAATTACCCACTCCTATGAAAACTGACAACCCCATACCCTGGGACCGTTCTCACCTCTCCGACAGCCCGCACTCTGACTAAAGAAATCCACTTCTCACCTATCACTTTGTCTCTCACTAAACTCTTTCTGAAACGAGACACCAGAACCTGAGCTTCATTAAGTCCTGAGACCAGGTGTGATCTCAGTTACAACACTGTCAGTTCAAGTCCCAGTCTGGGTTATGGCCAGACTTGAGACCAGTCCACCTGGGTTCAAGACCCAATCTGAGTTGCATGGTATCAACAATATCCTCATTCCACAGCTAAACCACAGAGGTGGTTTTCCAAGATCACATAGTTTGGTGGACCCAGTAATTGAACCGTCACCACATCCTTAACTAGAGTATTTGATAATGTGAAGAAGGCTGTGCTTGAAGAGAACAAAGTCTTCTGGGAGCATGAAGGACACAGTCAATCAGCTTGGAGCCAGGGGAAATGACATCACTGAGACAGCACCACTCAATTCTTTCTATCTGTCCCACCCCCTTCCAGAAAGAGGTTGGGCCAGCTGACACCAACAATGAGTACATTAACGCAGTGATAAAGCAGAAATGGTAGGTCAGGACCAAGGAAACTGTAAGGATCACACAGAAATCAAAACCAGAGGAAAAATAAATTTGGTCCCCAAGGAACAGTTTAATTCCACCGTACTTTGCATTCTTTGATATCTAACTGTGCTCTGAGCTCTTTGGTAGTCAGAGAGAAGACAGAGTCGTGGGCAATTACATAATGTTTGTCATAAAGGGGAAAGCAAACCAGTTCATTGCGGGGAAAGTCAGCATTTCTTCAAGCTATGTGCTAAAATAAATGTTTCGAGTAAGAGTTTTATGAATGCCACTGAGAGCCATAATAGAAAAAATGCCTCCTGTAATGCTAGCATACTAAATGTAATAGGAGATTTTATGTGGCAATTTCTCCTTCAATTCACTGATAAAAGCCAAGGACATGACGTAAATACTACTCAGCGAAGATGACTCCATTAACGCTACTGTTGTCTGAACTCAGAACCTTCTGGTGTCTAGATTTCGATCAGAGTCCCAAAAAACAGGGATTTTTCTAGGCTGAGAAGCAGGATAAAGGCATGGAGGGAGGAGAAACGACATGGTCTACCCTGTGCCATGATTTCCATGTCTGTTTAGGGAGGGAGAGATGCAGGAAAGCCAGCAGTGAACACACCTTTGTCACCTGCTGGGAGTCTGCCCTGTCCAGGCTCTGGGTCACAGCAGCGGGCAGGACAAAATTCCTGTTCCTCAGGAGCTTCTGCACCAGACGGTGAGTGTGGGGAGGAGCAGGGAAATGGATCAGAGAACTGGCCATGGGCTTTGGAGCGGTGGAGGTCCTTGGTGGTCCTCACTGCGATGTTAGAGGTGAGATGGGAATGGAGACCCGGGTGATGTGCATGGAGATGGGAACAGGGGTCGAAGAGTGGAAAGTGAGGATCACAACTCTTTTAGGACAAAAACTCTTGTGGAGGGGGTGGGGGAATATGGTGCTGGAGGGGGACAGGGATAGAGGAAAGCATCTTCTTCAAAAATAGTGGTTGATATTAAGATGTGCGTGTGTGTGTGTGTCAGAATAACCCAGTAAATAGAAACTGTTGATGTAAGAGGGAAACAATCCATGTAGAAGCACAGTCCTGGGAGAGAGAGAGAGGAGGGAACACAGGATCCCCGAGGAGAGGCTGGCCTTGGAGAGGAGAAAGGGCATTCCTTGTAACAGAAGAGAAAGCAGAGTGAGCAGGCTAAGTCAGGTTATGGGTCTGATAGCAAAATGGGTGTTTCCTCATCTATTCTTTCTTTGACATGCGAGGTAAGGTCACTCCCTAAGAATGACTGCGAGGTAACTGGTGCCTAGTGTTGTGGATTTCCATCAGAAGCCCCTGCGGTGTTGAGCAGGGCGCTCTGATCCTCCCTCCTCACTGCAGTAACTAGCCTCCCAAACTAGGGTGCTACCTCCTCACAACGACTCCATCCATATACTTTAAACTCCAGCATCAGGCTCTCTGCCCTGGTAGCCAGCTTTCCAATTTCCACCCACTTGTCCTTACAGCGCCACATCCCTATTGACGTTGTGAGCAGGCTAAGTCAGGTTATGGGTCTGATAGCAAAATGGGTGTTTCCTCATCTATTCTTTCTTTGACATGCGAGGTAAGGTCACTCCCTAAGAATGACTGCGAGGTAACTGGTGCCTAGTGTTGTGGATTTCCATCAGAAGCCCCTGCGGTGTTGAGCAGGGCGCTCTGATCCTCCCTCCTCACTGCAGTAACTAGCCTCCCAAACTAGGGTGCTACCTCCTCACAACGACTCCATCCATATACTTTAAACTCCAGCATCAGGCTCTCTGCCCTGGTAGCCAGCTTTCCAATTTCCACCCACTTGTCCTTACAGCGCCACATCCCTATTGACGTCCCAGGGGCTTCAACCACTTCTCTGGTCTGCTGGGCCCCATTCAGGTTTCTTTTCCCAGCATCAGGGTCTTTTCCAACAAGTTGGCTCTTCGCATCAGGTGGCCAAAGTATTGGAGCTTCAGCTTCAGCATCAGTCCTTCCAATGAATATTCAGGACTGATTTCCTTTAGGATGGACTGGTTGGATCTCCTTGCAGTCCAAGGGACTCTCAAGAGTCTTCCCCAACATCACAGTTTAAAAGCATCAGTTCTTCGGTGCTTGGGCTTTTTTTTGTCCAGCTCTCACATCTGAACATGACTCCTGGAAAAGCTATAGCTTTGACTATACGGACTTTTGTCGACAAAGTAGTGACTGCTTTTTAATGTGCTGTCTAGGTTTGTCATAGCTTTTATTCCAAGAAGCAAGCATTTTTAATTTCATGGCTGCAGTGATTTTGGAGCCCAAGAATAAAGTCTGTCATTGTTTCCATTTTTTCCCCATCTATTTGCCATGGGGACCAGATGCCATGATCTTAGTTTTTTTTAATGTTGGGTTTTAAGCCAGGTTTTTCACTCTCCTCTTTCACCTTCATTAAGAGGCTTTTTAGTTCCTCTTCGCTTTCTTCCAAAAGTGTGATGTCATCTGGGTGATGTCATCTGCATATCTGAGGTTACTGATATCTTGGTTCCAGCAATCTTGACTCCAGCTTGTGAATCATCCAGCCTGGCATTTCACATGATGTACTCTGCATATAAGTTAAATAAGCAGAGTGACAATATACAGCCTTGACATATGCCTTTCCCAATTCTGAACCAGTCTGTTGTTCCGTTCTGATGGAACTCTTTTATGAGGTTCTGATTCTGGACTGTTACTTCTTGTCCTGCATACAGTTTCCAGGAGACAGGTAAGGTGCTCTGGTATTCCTATTTCTTCAAGAATTTTTCACAGTTTGTTGTGATCCATACAGTCAAAGACTTCAGTGCAGTCAATGAAGCCGAAGAAGATGTTTTTCGGGAATTCTCTTGCTGTTTCTATGATCCAGTAGTGGAAAGTGGAAGTCACTCAGTCGTGTCTGACCCTCTGCGACCCCACGGACTATACCGTCCACGGAACTCTCCAGGCCAGAATACTGGTGTGGGTAGCCTTTCTCTTTTCCAGAGGATCTTCTCAACCCAAGGATCAAACCCAGGTGTCCCACATTGGAAGTGGGTTCTTTATCAGCTGAGCCACAAGGGAAGCCCATGGATGTTGGCATTGATCTCTGGCTCTTCTGCCTTGTCTAAATCCAGCTTGTACAACTGGAAGTTCTCAGTTTGTAATGTTGAAGCCTCGCTTGAAGAATTTTGAGCATTACCTTGCTACCATGTGAGACGAGTGTAACTGTGCGGTAGTTTGAGCATTCTTTGGCATTGCCTTTCTTTGGGATTGAACTCTGAGCTGGTGGCTCAGACGGTTAAGCATCTGTCTACAATGCGGGAGACCCGGGTTTGATCCCTGGGTCGGGAAGATCCCCTGGAGAAGGAAATGGCAACCCACTCCAGTACTCTTGCCTTGAAAATCCCATGGATGGAGGAGCTTGGTGTAGGCTTCTATCCATGGAGTCTCAAAGAGTTGGGCACAACTGAGCAATTTCACTTTCTTTGGGATTGGAATGAAAACTGACCTTTTCCAGTCTGGTGACCAATGCTGAGTTTTCCAAATTTGCTGGCATATTGAGTGCAGCACTTCAACAGCATCATCTTTCAGGATTTTAAATAGTTTAGCTGAAATTCCATCAACTCCACCAGCTTTGTTGGTAGTAATGCTTCCTAAGGCCCACTTGACTTCGCACTCCAGGATGTCTGGCTCTAGGTGAGTGATCACACCATCATGGTTATCTGGATCATTAAGATCTTTTTTTGTATCGTTCTTCTGTGATTCTTGCCACCCCGTCTTAATATCTTCTGCTTCTGTTAGTTCCTTGCCGTTTCTGTCCTTTATTGCACTCAGCTTTGCATGAAATGTTCCCTTGATATCTCCAATTTTCTTCAAGAAATCTCTAGTCTTTCCCATTCTGTTCTTTTCCTCTCTCTGCGTTGTTCACTCAAGGCTTTCTTGTCTCTCCTTGCTATTCTCTGGAACTCTGCATTCAGAAAGAACTGCATTCAGTTCTTTCTCCTTTGCCTTTTGCTTCTCTTCTTTTCTCAGCTGTTTGTAAAGCGTCCTCAGACAACCACTTTGCCTTCTCAAATTTCTTTTTCTTGGGGATGGTTTTGGTCACCTCCTGTACAATGTTATGAACTTCCATCCATAGTTCTTCAGGCTTTCTGTCTACCAGATCTAATCCCTTGAATCATTTCATCATCTCTACTGTATAATTATAAGGGGCTTGATTTAAGTCATACCTGGTCTTCCCTACTTTGTTCAATTTAAGCCTGAATTTTGCAATAAGGAGTTCATGATGTGAGCTACAGTCAGCTCCCGGTTTGTTTTTGCTGACTGTATAGAGCTTCTCCATCTTTGGCTGCAAAGAATATAATCAATCTGATTTTGGTTTTGATCATCTGGTGATGTCAATGTGTAGAGTCATCTCTTGTGTTGTTGGAGGAGGATGTTTGCTATGACCAGGGTGTTCTCTTGGCAAAACTGTTAGCCTTTGTCCTGCTTCAGTTTGTACTCCAAGGCCAAACTTGCCTGTTACTCCAAGTATCTCTTGACTTCCTACTTTTGTAATCCAATCCCCTATGATGAAAAGGGCATCTTTTTTGTTGGGGGTGGGGGTGTTAGTTCTAGAAGGTCTTGGAGGTCTTCATAGAACCATTCAACTTCAGCTTCTTCAGCATTAGCGGTTTGAGCATAGACTTGGATTGCTGTGATGTTGAATGGTTTGCCTTGGAAACGAACCAAGATCACTCTGTCATTTTTGAGACTGTTCCTATGTTTCATGCACATATATCAAGTTTTCTTGATGAGTTGTTCCCTTTATCATTATACACTGTCTGTCTTTGTCACTTGTTGACTCTTTTTGGCTGAAGTCTACTTTGTCTGCTGTGACAGTAGGTGCTGCTACAGTGCCTTTGTTTTGGCTGCCCTGTGTTCATTGTCATCTTCCATCCGTCCACTGTGAGCCTGTGTTTGTCTTGAGAGCTGAGATCAGTCTCCTGGAGGCAGCATATATCTAGCCAGCCACTCTGTGTCTTTTGACTGGTAAATTAAATCCAGCCTTCCCTGGTGGCTCAGATGGTAAAGAATCTGCCTGCAATGCAAGAGACCCAGGTTCAGTCCCTGGAGGGAGATTCCCTGGAGAAGGGAATGGTACCCCACCCACTCCAGTATTCTTGCCTGGAGAATCCCATGGGCAGAGGAGCCTGGCAGGATACAGTCCCTGGATCGCAAAGACATAGTCCATAGCGTCACAAAGAGTCAGACACGACTGAGCAACTAACACTTACATTTAGGGTGATTACTCATAAATGAGGATTTAGTACTCCTGCTTACTCTTTCGTTTTCCAGTTGGTTTGGTGGCTTTCTATTTTATTTTTCTCGGTTTCCTCTTTTGTAGTTTTTGTCTCTGCTCTCGTTTTATGTGGTTTTGTTTGGTTAACATGAGGTTTGTATAAAATATACCATAGATAAGATAGTCCTTTTTAAAGACATATCTATTTATTTATTCTGCGGAATCAGGTCTTAGCTGCAGGCTCAGTAGCTGTGGGGCATGGGCTTAGTGGTCGTACTGCGTGTAGGACCTTAGTTCCCCAGCCAGGGATTGAACCCACGTCCCCTGCATTGGAAGGCAGAGTCTTCCAATGGACCACCAAGGAAGTCCCCAAATAGTCCTTTTTATGGCTAAAGGCATCTTATCTTCATTTGCCTATACGGGTTCATCCTTTTTCTCTTCCCATTTTACATTTTTGTTTCCTCAAGTTATTCCTTTTTATGTCGTGTTTGTTACCAAATTGAAATAGCTATAGTTATTTTTCCACTTTTTTGCCTTTAACTTTTATGCTATAAAAATCAGGTGTTGAAAAACCTATTCTAACATATAGTTGCAGTTTTCTGATTCTATTTATATCATCTTTCTCAGAGGTTTATGTATTTTGATTGTTTTGTTTCTGGTAGTAGAGCTTTCAAAATATCTTATAAGGAAAGTGAGTGTTGTTGAATTCCTTCAGCTTTTGTTTACCTGGGAAATCTTTATATCTGAAAGACAACTTCACTGGATATAGTGTTCGTGGGTGATAACTTTTATCTTTCAGTATTTTGAGAATGTCCTTCCACTCGCTTCTGACCTGCAGGGTTTCTGCTGAGAAATCTGCTGATAACCTAATAGGGGTTCCTTTGTAAGTTTCCATCTTTTTCCTCCTGTTGCCTTTAAATTTCTTTTTTTTGTCCTCGACTTTTGACAGTATTAATATAACATGTCTTGGAACAGATTTTTTTGCATTGAGATAATTAGTTATTCTCTTAAATTTATGGACCTATATATCAGTTCCTTCCCCAGGTTTGGGAAGTTCTCAGCTACAATTTCTTTATATAAATTATTTGTCCTCTTCTCTCTTCTCATTTGGGATGCCCATTATTATAATGTTGCACTTCCTGAAAGTGTCAGACAGCTGTCATAGAATTTCCTAATTTTTTTTTTTAGATCTTAATTCTCTTTCCTCTTCTCTCTGTGTCACTTGTAGTTTCCTATTTTCAAATTCAGTAATTCTATCTTCCATATGATCTGCTCTATTTCTAAACCTTTCTAATGCATTCTTCATCTTGCTTATTGAGTTCTTTCGGTCCAGTAATTCTGTTTGGTTCTTTTTTAGATTTTCATTCTCTTAGGTAAAGTTTTTCTTCTATTAATAAGTTTTATTCCTGAGCTCATTGAACTGCCTTTCTGAGTTTCCTTATAGCTTACTGAGTTTCTTCATAACAGCTATTTTTAATTCCCTATCCATTACATTGCAATATCCCATGACTTTAAGTTTAGTTTCTGGAAAATTGTCATTTTCTTTTGTTACACAGTATTACTGCGATTTTTCATGGTGCTTGATGCATTGCCCCTCTGCTGGTGCATTTGACATTGCAAACACCTTTTCTTTTTTAGGTAAAGCTTTTGTTTTTCCTTGATTCTCAGGTACAACAGGTTAGAAGCCAGAGGCTGCTCGTTTGTTTCCAGAAGGTGGCACTCTAGCACACCAGGGCTGATCTAGCTCCTACTGCTGTGCAAGTCTGGTATGCCTCTCTCATCTTCAGTCCCCACAGCACAGCTCCGTCTCTCAAGGTGACCAGTCAGCCACTTGATGGCAAATAGTTTCACTGGACGATTTTCCTTCTTTAATTTACTCAGTGCCAGCGATGTGTTTTTCACCTACAAGTTCTCTTTCCTGGAGTAAGGCATACTCTCTAAGAAAAGAAGTTAAGCCTTAGAAATAAGAGCAAAACTGGAACAGATCAGTGTCTTGGCTAGGCCACTGAGGTCTCAGAGTTTCTGATTTAACGTAATTTAGTGTAATGGTTTCCATTTGACGTTGCCTCAGACTAAGGGGCCTGCTTTATGGCAAATGAGTTGTTGCAATGTATACGTGACTGTGGAATCCACTGGACTTTTCAGTCATCACTGTACACAGAAGATGCTGGCCTGAAAGAATGTGAGAGTGTCTCTTAGACATGCAGCTAAGGCATCAGGCTGGGAGTGGGGAGCTGCTGTCCTAGATGAGGCGTGTGTTTTGAGCTGAAGGCGTTGTAAGGTGCTGTTCCTTAGCAGTGCGCTAGAATGCATGCGGGTCTGAGAGCCCAGAGGAGGAAGTGGGCACACCCGCTCTCACCATGCCTCCTGGCTTCCGGTTTGGGGCAATGATGCATCCTGTCCGTAAAACTTTTGCCTGTGTTGGGCTAGATATCCTTGTTGCCTGGAAGAAGAAAGGAAACTGGTTGCCAGACGGAGGCCAGGTCGGAGCACCAGGATCAGGTCGTTGAAGGAGTTCAGGAGGATGGGAAGGAGCAGGAGCTGGGAAAGGGCGGCCAGGAAGAGGAGCTGCACATGCGCCTGGACGACCAGGAGCTGGGAGGCTGATCTCTGCAAAGGGAGGCCTCAGATCAGAAAGGCGCGTCGGGGCAGCTTCGCCGCAGAGGGTAAACTGGAAAACCAATACACAGTACTGGCCACAGCTACAGCAAGGGTAAGAGTATTTGCCTGGACTCTGGGGGGAAGGAGAAAATGAACAGAAAACGTTCCTGCTCTCAGAATTCCAAACCACAGCAGCTCACCGTGGGTCTGGGGCCAGAAGCTGCTGTGCTCAGGGAGGAGATTTTAGACAAGTCAAAATTAGTCTAAAGACATCTCAGTGTGACAGGTGCCCATCAGAAACAAGCTCTGAAGGACAAAGCATTGTCAAATCCTGGCCTTTTACAAGTTTCACAAATAAATTTCTAAGGCACTTGAACTTAAAATCAAAAACCACAAAACGCACAAGGGAATAAACCACGAACCATGTCAGCAACAAAAAGCAAAATTAGAGCTTCAAAAACAATAGGCATAGGGGTAACATGCCTGCTGATATGACATGCTCCAAAATGTTTCACCAAGCCTTGCGGTTTCCCTACACCCTACTGCAACCTTGATAAACCCTCATTTCGTTAATTTGTTCTCTATGATCAAACTTGACGGTATCATCTGTTTTCTGCTGGGACCCTGTTTGAATAAATTGATTAGTTCCTGGACTCTTTACTGATCTTTGTTAATATGTGAATGACACTTCATTTTTATTATATCTTTCCAGTTCTGTATCAGTGGTGTAATCAAGTTCTTATTGCTGATGTATACTGGTGTTTGCTTTTGCTGAACTCTCTTATCAGTTCTGTTAATTTGTATGTTGATTCTGTGGGTTTTCACTGGGTAAATGGATTGTATAATTCAAAGATTATACTTGAATTATAAAAATTTATCTTTTTTTTCTTTCAGGTTTATACTTCCTCTTTTCTCCTTTCAATATTGGCCAGAACTATATTGGGGATTGTGGACTTTATCTTGAAGGGATTTTTTTTCCCCAAAGTTTTCCACTAAGTGTAATTATTGCTGTATGTTTTGAGTTCAGCCTTGACTAAGGTAAAGAAATTCTATTGTATTCAAAACTTACTGTTAAAAAAAACCTAATAAATAGATACTGACCTTTATGAAATAAATTGAACTTATAAACATTTTTAAATTTAGCTCTCCATTAAGAAAATGAAAAAGAAAATCACAGACTGAAGGAGAATACATGTATACAAAGGACTTGAAGACTCAAAAGTCAAGAATATAAAGAAAACAACCCAAATTTAAAACATGGGAAAAGGACTTGACATAACTTTACATAGAAAGGTCTATGGATGGCAAAGACACACATGAAAAGATGCTAAATATCATTAGTCACCAGGGAACACAGAGTATGACCACAAGTATGTGCCACTTCATACCCATGGTAGTGGGTAGAATTTAAAAAAACTAACACCACCAAATGTTTTTTGAAGTTAAAGAACCATAAATCTCTGCCACTTTACTGGCTGATGCGAAATGGTTTCCCCCCTTTAGAAAACTAATAGCTTTGGCAATTTCTTATGAAGTTAAATAGACACCTACCACATCCATCAGTAATTCAACTCCGGAATTTATCCAGGAGGAATGAAAACACACGTCTGCACAAAGACTTTCACAAGATTGGTTGTTGCAGCTCTGTACATCAGGATCAAAATATGGAAACAATGCCGATGTGTGTAAGAGGCAGTTGGATAAACACATTTTTTTTGGAATGTAGTAATAAAAAGCAGTGAACTACTTTTACGTGAAACAGCATGGTTCCATCTTTTCTTTTTTGGAGTCTTATTATTTCCTTCTCTATTTTTTGAAACAACTTTTGCAAGACAGGAAACTAGTGCTTCCTGAACGTGAGTGGAATTTACCTGTAAAACCGGTCGGGTGTGTTTGCTGTGTGTGTGTGTGTGTTATGTCTCCCCATGTGACAGGCTACCCCAGGACCTAGTGATGTCAAACCACACGCATGAGTTACTTCACAGTTTTGCGGCTCAGTTGCCTCTCACCCGGTCGCCCAGGTAGTGACGGACTGCCTCATGGCTCAGGGCTCTGCTTTGCATCTCGCCCGCATGGGTCTTGGCAGGCCTGGGAATCCACGTCCCAGCCCAGCCGCACGCTGTTTACGAGCCACCGGTCCACACGGCCTGTTGGCAGGAGACTCAGTCCCCAGCTCGGGCGTCTCCTTCCGGGAACCCCTGAGAAGGCTCCTGGCTTCCCCAGAGCAAGACGGGGAAGGAGAGGAGGACAGGGCAGGGTAGGGGTCGCCGTGTCCATGTGGGCAGTCACCTAGCAACACCCGACCGCTCTGCCATATCTGATTCCTTAAAGAGAGGAACACGTGAACACGCGCCTTGAAAGGGACAGCTGGCTAATTCTGTTGGAAAACCTTGCGTACATAGTGGTCTATTTAATTTTTTAATTTCTCGTGCCAATTTTTACATGTTTTACATTTCTAGGAATTTATCTGACTCGGGTAGTTTTTCAAATTCATTTGTATGTGTTCTTTCGTAATCACCTTAAAGAAATTTTCAAGTGTCTGTGGTTTATCTCCCCTTTCATTTTGTTTTACATGCTTGCATCTTCTCTCTTGTCCCCTTCAGACGCCTTTCCTATTAATCTTTTTCACAAACCAGATGCTGTTTCTGTTCGTCTCTGCTGGTATTTTTCCTTTTCTAGCTCATTAATTTCTGTCCTTATTTTTATTTTTTTTCATGATGTTTCTTTGTATTTATTCCATTGCTCCTTTTCCAAACTCTTAAGTCGGACAATTAACTTGTAATTTTTACCCTTTTGAGATTTTCTACTAAACAGATTGAAGGTTACAGTTTCACCTAAAAGCACTTCTTTAGCTCATCCACACATTTTTAACATGTGTTTTCACTATCCTTTGATTATGAGCATCTATTCATTTTCTTTATTTTCTCTTAACCAAGATTTACTTAGTAATGGGTTACTAGCTTTCCACAAGAAGAGGATTTTTTAAAAACATAACTTTGCTATTAATTTCTAATTTTACTGAATAAATTATAATTCTACTTGAATAAATCATGGGCGGCAAGTTCTCAGGGAGATGTTCCTCTTCCTGAGTGGGTTCAGCCCTGCCAGGCCTGCCTGTGTGGGGGGCTTGCCCAGATCTCTGCTCACTGTGGGGCTAGAAGCATCCCCCCCAACTCAGGCCAGTGCCCCCAGGGCAGTGAGGCAGAGGCAAAGCCATTTGGTTTTCAGCACCCAAGCTCCCAATTCTTCTCTGCACATTCAGCTTTGTGTTGAAAGGACCGTTTGCAACAGGCAGTACCGTCCAATGAAGTATTTGAAGCTGAGGATTTCAGGTAACCTAACTTCTGCGTCGCTTATAACTGGAACAGATTCAAACAAGACTGAAGGAAAGAGTGTGTCGGGGATCTCGGCCTCCACAGCTGACTGCTGTGGCCCTGGGGTCTCCTTCCCTCAGGCCTTTCCTCTGAGCCCATACAGCCCTGCGGGGTTGGGGGCATGGAGCCCCAGCGCCCCGGTTCCCAGGCCCCCCTCTGTCACAAGTTACCTGTTCAGCCTTGAGAACAATCATTCACTTCTGTCAATCTGGTTTTCTCCTTTGGGAGATGAAAGTGGCAAAGAGACACCAAGATACAGCATTAATAATCTTTATTTTTTTTTCCTCTAACTTCTTATTTAGGCTATTCTTTTTTTGGTCTCTGTTTTTTTTATTTTTTTTTAACTAGGAAAGTATGATAACACATTTATAGGAGTATTAGAAAATGCAAAACAAGGCTACATATAGTTCCACTATATATTACAATTATTTTTTAAGTAGATAAGTTAAAATTTTTTAGTTGGAGTTTCAACACCAAACTCTTAAAAATTAATAGAATGCATATACAGAGAAGTAGAAGAATATAGTAGACCAGAAAAGCACTATGAACCAATCCAATGTAATTAAGATGTATACAATTTTCACACAACAGTAAGATACGGATTCTATTCAAGTTCCCATAGACTGTAAACTAGGAGACACTGGAATGTATCTAGGGACATGAAACAAGGTGCAAAGACTTACAGTCTAGAGGTATTGAAATCATAGAGAGTGCTCTCTTATCACTGTGGAATCACGTTGAAAATCAATATCAAAAGACATTTGAAGCTAACCCATATATTTTCAAACACCAAGTGACATTTACCAAGAGAGATCTTCAGTTTAGCCATCAAAGCCTCAATAAAGTTAGGCTGAAAAAAAATAGAGGGTGATCACAGAGAAGAAGGCATTTAAATGAGAAATTAGTATCACAGTGAGAAATTAATATTAAAGGCACTTTATACAAAATCCTATGTATTTGGAAATTAAATGTCTAGTTTTAAAACAGAAAAGGCTCCCTTTCCTAATACTTTCCAGCCTCCAAGAAAGGACCAAGCTCATCCTGCTGACATCATTATATTATGATTGTTACTGGCGAAGGCATGGCTCTCGACAGCAATGACATGTCTCTCCACCAGGTCCCCGAACTTCTTTGGGGCAATGGAGATAGGGGTTGGGGGAGCAACACCAAGAGCTCTGGGCCCTCCTTGTAGCTCAAGTCTGGGCTCTGGGTTTGAGCAACTAGCCCTTCTCTGCCACTTGGTCCATTTTACAGATGAGAAAACTGACTCGGAAGAGTGGAAGCTCACCAGCCGTGATCTGTCTTCCGCACTGAGGGCTAAGGATGACACCACGGAGGGTACCTTTGCAGAGCTGCCAGAAGCCCTCGCGGCATCGCCCTGGAGGCTGAGGACACAGACTCCGCAGCTCACCCGGACCGCCCCCCAGCGCGCAGGGGCGCGGTCCAGGGATGCTAATTTTGCTCCCAGGGTGACACTGAAGCGAACCTCTGATCAAGAACCACTGAGTCTCCAGGGGCTCCACTCGCACTGAAGCTGTTTGGATTACTCGGCTCCTCTGTCGTTTCCCCATTAGCGCAGTTTCTGCCCACGCAGCATCTCTGGCGTCCCAGTGATTATTCTCGGGGCACCAGAGGAAGGAAGGGTTCACCTGCCCTTCCCGCCCCAGGACGGCAGCCCCAGGAGGGCTGCGGGCACCGTCCCCTCGGGGCCCTTACTGAGTGCCTTGTCTGTAGAAGGATGACACGTCTGCGCTGCTGGGTCCCAGGATAAACCCCCGGGCAGCGACCCCGTCCTTCAACAAGCCCAGAGATTGCTGTCTCCAGGGGCTCCGCTCGCACTGAAGCTGTTTGGATTACTCGGCTCCTCTGTCGTTTCCCCATTAGCGCAGTTTCTGCTCACGCAGCATCTCTGGCGTCCCAGTGATTATTCTCGGGGCACCAGAGGAAGGAAGGGTTCCCCTGCCCTTCCCGCCCCAGGACGGCAGCCCCAGGAGGGCTGCGGGCACCGTCCCCTCGGGGCCCTTACTGAGTGCCTTGTCTGTAGAAGGATGACACGTCTGCGCTGCTGGGTCCCAGGATAAACCCCCGGGCAGCGACCCCGTCCTTCAACAAGCCCAGAGATTGCTTTCACGACTGCAGGACGCACGCCTGGTCCCGGAGTCCTACAGCGCGGCCTGCTGGAACAGCCGGTTACTCCCCGCTGCCGCTGGGTCCCCGCGCAGGGGCTGCAGGCTGGCGCTGACCTCCGCATCCACACCGGGACTGCTCCAGTTAGCCTTTTGAGTAGCATGGATTTCCTAAGGACAGCAACAATAAAATCTCCACGAAACCCAAGGCTGAGAACGCCGCTGAGAGCAGTGGTTTGGGGAGGGAAAGAGTTCTTCCAAAGACTCTGGCTCTCAAAAGCACATTTGGGAAATCTAAGGTCCTTCCATTGTTACTGAAAGTTTCCACAGAGACTGAGATTCCTGTGAAATCCATGTGCTCCCCATACCTTCCCCTGCCTCCCAGACTACCACACCACCTCATTTCTTTAGAAGGATCAGGAGCCTCCCTCAGGTTCCGTGGTATTACTTAATGAGATGTGTCCGAGATGAATGGATAAAGATGCAGTGTGTGCGCGCATATATATAGTGGCTTTCCTGGTGGCTCAGTGGTAAAAAATCTTACTAACGCAGGAGACACAGGTTCACTCTCTGGTCCAGGAAGATCCTCTGGAGAATAAAACGGCAACCCACTCCAGTATTCTTGCCTGGGAAATTCCATGGACAGAGGAGCCTGGCGGGCTACAGTCCATGGGGTCCTCAAAGAGTCAGACATGACTTAATGATTAAACAACTATATATATAATTACATATATTAATATGGTTTATTAATAATATATAAATATAATATATAATTTAAATTATATCTTATATAAATAAAATAAATTATACTATAATATATAAAATATAATAATATATTAAATATATAGGATTAAAACAACTATATATATAGTATATATATATATAGACACACTTAGTGACTAAATAACAACTATACATATACACAATGGAATAATACTCAACCATAAAAAATGAAATAATGCCATTTGTGGCAACATAGATGGACCTAGATGATCAAACTCAGTAAGTCAGACAAACACAAATATTACATAAAACAAACTTATGGTTACCAAAGGAGAAGGAGGGGGTGGATAAATTATAGGTTTGAGATTAACAGATGCACACTACTAGCTATAAAATAAACAACAAGGACCTACTGTATGGCGCAGGGAACTATATACCTTGTGATACCCTAAATGGAAAAGAATCTGAAAAAGAATAGACAGATACGTAAACATATAGCCGAGTCACTTTGCTGTATACCTGAAACTAACACAAAACTGTAAATTAACTATAATTCAATTTTTTTAACGGTAAAGAAACAAATCACTCAGGATAAGTCCTATTTCTGGTGGCTGGATAATTTCAGCCTTGAACAAAAAGGCAAGGGCAGACCGCTGAAAATAACCTTAAAGGTTGGATTCGTGTATAACTGTACTCCTTTTCTTCCTCTGTCCCCCTCCGCCTGAACGGGTCTAAATGTCGGCCTGGGGTAATGTAAAGGACGTGAGCTTTGAAGTCAGGGAGTTGTTCAGTCGCTCAGTAGTGTCTGACTCTGTGACGCCATGGACTGCAGCACGCCAGACTTCCCTGTCCTTCACCATCTCCTGGAGCTTGCTCAAACTCATGTCCATTGAGTCAATGATGCCATCCAACCATCCTCTGTCATCCCCTTCTTCTCCAGCCTTTGATCTTTCCCAGCATCAGGGCCTTTTCTAATGAGTCAGCTCTTCGCATCAGGTGGCCAAAGTACTGGAGCTTCAGCTTCAGCATCAGTCCTTTCAATAAATATTCAAGATTGATTTCCCTTAGGATTGACTGGTTTGATCTCCTTGCTGTCCAAGGGACTCTCAAGATCTTCTCCAACACCACAGTTCAAAAGCATCAATTCTTCGGCATTCAGCATTCTTTATGGTCCAACTCTCACATCCATACATGACCACTAGAAAAACCATAGCTTTGACTAGATGGACCTTTGTCAGCAAAGTAATGTCTGTTCTTTTTAATACGCTGTCTATGTTGGTCATAGCTTTTCTTCCAAGGAAAGTAAGGGAGATTTGAGTTCAAATCCCAGTTCTGACATTTAACAGCTGGATAACTCAGGCAAAACGAGTTAATTTTTTGAACATGATCTTTCCTCACAAGTAAAATTGGAAAAATATGATGCCTGCCTCAGGAGGTCTCCAAGCTGGGGACATCAGTGAGAAATCAAGTGACATGTGGAGCTTGGTACCAGGCTCATAGAAGAGGGGTGGAATCTGTCCTGAGGATACAGGGTTAGCCAAGGACAGAGGGTAGAAATTGGCAGTGCTCTTCTCCTGATTTTCTGAGGAAAATAGCAAAGGAAACAGGAGAGGTCAAGAGTCAGGCTGGGGCCGAGGACCTACCCCAGCCAGAGCGCCACCGGCCCTGGAAGGTACCCAGGCCCACGCCGTCCCCTCCATTCAGCCCTGAGCCTCCTCCGGGTGCCTCCCTGGAGGCAGCGCTCTTGCCTTGCCCCGAAGTCTGGCCTCTACCTTCGTAGGCTTACTGGTCCAGCAGCTGAAGAGGTGGAAGGAAAGACAGGTTCAAAAAGTGAAAGGTCTGAAGGGTCCCAGATGAGGATAAAGGATGGGTCTTGGCGGCCAGCACTGGATCCCCGGCTTCCTCTCGTCCTCTCAGGCACCTCACACGCCACATGGGACGTGCTAAATGGGGTCTCTTGTCCAGGGCACAGGGCTGAGCAGTGAGAGCCAGACCCAGGGCAGCTACCTCTGGCCGCTCAGGATGGGACTCAGAGGGACAACGGCGCAGCCGCTGACCCCGGGCAGATCACTTACCCGTCTGAGGCCGGGGTGCTCATCTGTGAAGTGAGAGTAATGATTTCACAGAGCGGTTGCAGGATTAAGTTAGGTGATACATTTTCAACACAGCACATTATATGGTAAAAACTAAAGGAGCACCAGCGTTTTGGCTGATATCTTCATCATCGTAAGATGATTTCTCTTATTTTTCTGGCTTTATGTTGCTTGTGTTATTCTACCAGTGGCTTCTCCAACCTCAGGGTGCCCCCAGGCTTAATAACCAGCGCTCTTGGGGGCAGAAACATTTTGCATCACTCCCTGCTCAAAGCTTCCTGCATCACCTGGAGGCCCTGCATAAAGCGAGGGAAGAAGCCTGTGGTCGGAGAGCACCTCCTTCAGGTCTAGGTAACGACTTCGTCTCCCCAGCGCAGTGTTTGGTCCAGAGCACGGTTTAGCGTGTGGCTCCAGGAAGCACGTTCACCTCCATCCGTCCACAAGCACCCGTGGGCCAGTACACACACCAGGGAGATCCTCGTCGGGTCTATGGGACGCCTCCCTGAGGACACGCCGTAAGCTTGCAACAGCCAGCCGATGCTGCGAATCTGACATCCTCTCCCATCTGATTGATGCCAGGCGGGTGTGACCTAAAGGAGACGCGCGTGTGCCAGCCAGTCAGCCCCTAGCAATCTCACCTCTGCCGCTGGGTTACTGTGTTTCGTTTGTTGCCATGGAGGGCGTACTTGGCGGAGACAGCAGGAGGAGAGTCAGGGAACACACGGAAGGCAAGGAGATGGGAGGGGCGCGTGGCTCCAGGCTCTCTGGTGCGAGCATCTGGTTAGAGGAGGCCGCGGAAGGGGACCGTGGGCCCCGGGGCAGGGCTTCCCAGGGGTGGGCGAGAGTGCACTGTGCCCCCGGGAGCTGCCCGAGTCTGGGCCGGGCCAGGAGAGGCCAGCTGGCAGGCAGGGGCTCCTGGACACTGCACTGCCAGGGTCCAGCCTGCTCCAAACAAAGATGCCCATTCGCCCAAACGTGTATCTCATAATATTGGGGAACCTGCAATGCCCACAGGATTGTGGATGGCACGGGAGTTCCTGGGGATGCCAAAGCCCATAATGGCGCCGGCAGGGCCCGCAGAGGTCACCGGGAGGACCTCTCCAGACTCAGTATCAGAAGCCCAGTGCAGGGTTGCTGGCATCAGAAGATGCCTGCTGGGCAGGGCCGACTCCTGTCCATATAGGCCTGCGGTACATGGTGCCCAACAGCAGGCTGTGACTCAGCACCCGGGCTTCCTGAGGTCGGTCTCCACAGCTCGGACTTACAGGGACAGGCCAGGCCAGAGGTGGGGACCTCTGGGGCCTCTCGGCAATGCCACCACGCTCCAAGGTCCTCCAAGCTCCAAAACAGGGGTGCCGGAGCCACCAATGCCAGATCTCGGGGAACCTCTGGGGTTCGGGAAAGCCTTTCAGTGAGAGTTACCTGGGAGGTCTGCCAGGTAACTGGGCTCTGACCCGATCGACCTCCCCACTCCGCGCTGTGTTCCAGGGTGTCACCTGCTGGGCTGGCTTGGTTGCTGTGCGCACAGCCAAGAGGTACCAGATTCCCGAGGTGGGAGGCGTGGGGGACAGACTTGTACCTGCGCCTCTCCCCTCCAGGATAGGTGGCCAGGCTCCTGGGGGGACACTCTGGACACTTGTGCTCCAAAGCAGAGTCTCGTTTACTACACCCGGTTGTAAGTAGATACATATATACCACTTACGCATATATATGCACACAAAGAAACAAAAACTGCACAGCAACCAATATAGCAATAGACAGACTACTTCATCACCAGTCTGAATTTAGTAATATTTTCCCCCATTGTTAATTTACAGATTTAATGCAATTCCAGAGTTGGCAGGTAGCTGTGTGGTTGACTACCTCCTGTATTAATGGTGGCTTTGAAAAGCTGCCCAATCCTTTGGAAAGTTACTTGGCACTATCTATAAGGAATCATAAAAATATTAAAGCCCTTTGGCCCATAACCTTATCTCTGGGAATTTCTATCTTAAGGAAATAATCCAAACTATAAGAAAAACCGGTTGCTCACAGTTGCTCACTGCAGTGTCTATAACGATGAAAAATTGGAAGCAATTTGAGTGCAAGTAATAGAATGGAAAGAATGTCATGCAGATAATAGAATTACTGCATAATAACTTCAATGAACAAAGCACAATTCAAGTCTCTATTGTTACGACTGGTAAAAATCTCCGAAGCTAAAAGTTCAAAAAATTATACTTTGCAAGTTGGGGTAGCAGGTGGCTATCTCCTTTCTGAATGTGCTCCACTTTTCCTGCTATAATAAGAGAAATTAAAACCAGGGCAAAGTTGAATTAGAAAAGTGTACTTTGATCTTTGTGACTGAAGTAACTACATCAAAATGAAAGGCAAGAAGGTTTGGCCTGCCAGCTATCACTGTTCACTTGTTAGTTGTTTTTTTCCCCCTTAATTGCAGACACAGGGCTGAAGAAGAAGAAAAAAATTCTTGAACATTTTTGGAACATCTTGGAAATCAAATCGATTAAATGATAGTGAACATTCCATCTCAAAGCAGCCACTGCAGAGAGCGGCTGGGGCTGCACGGCCACGGGGCTCTGGTCAGGCATTAGGGGGCTCGGGGTGAGCTGCCTTCCCACCAAGGGTGGATTCAGGGAGGGCAGTGCTCAGGTGGACACTGGCCTCAGGGGATCAGAGGCTTTGCTGGATCATGAGAGGACGCTCGTGGAAGAGCCCTACTTGGGATAAAGACCCGTGTTTCCAATCTGCCTCCACAATGTCCCCATCAAAAGCACCCTGCTGACCTCTGTGCGTTTCTGTGTTGCTGTTTAGTTACTGAGTCGTGGCTGACTCTCTGCGACCCCAGGGACTGTAGCCCGCCAGTCTCTTCCGTCCGTGGAATTTCCCAGGCAAGAAAACTGGAGTGGGTTGCCATTTCCTTCTCCAGGGGATCTTCCTAATCCAGGGATCGAGCCTGCATTGGCAGGCAGATTCTATGACCACTGAGCAGCCGGGGAGCCCTTTATATAGTTCTATAAGTCATCTCAAATTCCCACGGAACAAGATGATTCCCTATATAAGTAAGACATCTAGATTTTAACAACAAGAATTTACTGTATGTCCAGCACATCAAAGGTGTGTGTAGACTCTCAACAAGGTGCCTGCCCTCACGCGGTCTGGGAGACTGCAGATGAGGGGATAAATGTAAACCAAGAAATGAATGAACAGAGACCAGAGATCTACTAGACAAAGGAGGAGAAGGAGATGAGAAGAGAGGGCACAGGGAGAGACATCCACATACAAAAAGACATCCTGGGAAGACAGGGAGCCCATGGACCACAGAACCCCCAGAGACATGAGCATCACTGGAAACCTGATTGAGCTTTGGTTTGGCTTCATGGTCCTGCTTTCTGTTTGGGAGAACTAGGAAGCCCTGTTTTCATCCAAGGCCAAACACTTGTTCCTTTTGGTTTATGGGAGAAATTTCAATCACGTCCTTAGGACAGCGCAACACTCGGGTTGTTATTTCTTTGAAAGATACGGGGGACAGGTGAGCAGCGGACTCAGGGCCTTCTGCCCGTCGCACACCCGCCACCCTGTCGGCTCTGAGCCCATCAATCTCGAGCGGCTGGCACGCTCAGCTTCTACTGTCAGGCTGCTGAATATGGCTTCGGCCCTGGGTCAAAGATTACTGGAAAGCTTAACGGACGCTAAAATTATTCCGGTCTTCTTTTATTGCTTGAATGATGAACTAAGATATCATTCCTGAAGGATATGGCCTGGATTTTTATTACTGTGCAGATAAGTGGCTCTTGCTGTCAAATTAAAAAGCTGTGCTATCTTTTCCAAGAGTTCATATGACACTGGGACAGGGACATCATTGAGTTTTCCTTAAAAAAAAAAAAAGGAATTGAAGACCACGTGGGAATTTCTGCGTCTGTCAGTCAGCATCCATAGGATATCAACTTGATGTGATGCACTATGCTGGCAAAGCAGGTTAATACACACATGTGCACACACCTACAGATACAGATATCACACACACACACACACACACACACACACACGACAGGAGCCCAGCTCCCAGAGTGCTCTGAGCAAGTCTCTTAGATCAGAGGGAACCCAAAGTAAAGACAGGGAGTCCAGTCCT